>JAFFST010041322.1:10747-26903 GCA_022414735.1 Noturus placidus | reverse complement strand
GAGAATGTGTTAGAGTGTGAGTGTGTGTTAGAGTGTGTTACTGTGAGAGTGTGTTAGAGTGTGTTACTGTGAGTGTGTGTTACAGTGTGTTAATGTGAGAGTGTGTTAGAGTGTGTTACTGTGAGTGTGTGTTAGAGTGTGTTACTGTGAGAGTGTGTTAGAGTGTGTTACTGTGAGAGTGTGTTAGAGTGTGAGTGTGTGTTAGAGTGTGTTACTGTGAGTGTGTGTTGGAGTGTGTTACTGTGAGAGTGTGTTGGAGTGTGTTACTGTGAGTGTGTGTTAGAGTGTGTTACTGTGAGTGTGTGTTAGAGTGTGTTACTGTGAGAATGTGTTAGAGTGTGAGAGTGTGTTAGAGTGTGTTACTGTGAGTGTGTGTTAGAGTGTGTTACTGTGAGTGTGTGTTAGAGTGTGTTACTGTGAGAGTGTGTTAGAGTGTGTTACTGTGAGTGTGTGTTACAGTGTGTTAATGTGAGAGTGTGTTAGAGTGTGTTACTGTGAGAATGTGTTACAGTGTGTTAATGTGAGAGTGTGTTAGAGTGTGTTACTGTGAGTGTGTGTTAGAGTGTGTTACTGTGAGAATGTGTTAGAGTGTGAGTGTGTGTTAGAGTGTGTTACTGTGAGAGTGTGTTGGAGTGTGTTACTGTGAGAGTGTGTTGGAGTGTGTTACTGTGAGAGTGTGTTGGAGTGTGTTACTGTGAGTGTGTGTTAGAGTGTGTTACTGTGAGTGTGTGTTACAGTGTGTTAATGTGAGAGTGTGTTAGAGTGTGTTACTGTGAGAATGTGTTAGAGTGTGTTACTGTGAGTGTGTGTTAGAGTGTGTTACTGTGAGAATGTGTCAGTGTAAAACCGAGCTAGTGGATTGTCTCTGGTTGCTGAATGCTCACAAATGCGAAATGGTGTTTTCACGCGTTGTGTTCCCGGCATGAAGCCCTGCGCTCTCCTGTACTGCAGCACATGTTCGGCTTTGATAGCATTTCCAGTAAGCAGTGGATATTACATTCGTCAGCAAAACCAAATCTCACCACTATTATCACATTTTCGCCTGCTCTAGTTTTCAGCCCAGCCGGCCAGAAGGCCCTGCTTTCTCCTCACACAGCTGATACACGTCAAATTGAAAAATCGAATATGAAATTTGTCCAGCATCACGTCTGCTTTACTCTCATTTGCAATATCTGAAATGTCATAAGCGCGCAATATCCTATGCATGTCCCCTGTATCGAATGCGTGCGTTAATATGTGTGTGCGCTCAGGTTTACAGGCCAGACACAGTTGTCATCGTTTGCGTGAGTTTAAATATCATACGTTATAATGCAAACTAATTGTTTTGAAAGAGGTTTCATCACTCGCAGGGGCGTAATTTAATTCCGCAAACTGGCAGAAGCTCACAATCAGAGAGTAATGTGAGGAGACACGAGTCGAGTGCGCACTCTCGCAAATGTGATTTTCCTGCTGATGGAACATCACTCGGAGCTGCTAAACATAATGGGAGGTTTCAAAGATGCAAAGAGAGCTTATAACAGTCTGCATATTGACTGGTTTATAATCCATTCATTACACAGGAGAAGTAAATACTGCAGCATTTTCAATAGACACGCTCTGACAGGCTCTTAGACATAAAATATGCACTTGTTCAATCTTACTTTGAATGCCAAGACCATCAGCAGGCTTGTTAGCAGTAGTCCCTGGTCATCATCATCATCATCATATTACAGTGTTTGTTAGACTTTTGTTCCACAAGAACACTATACGATGAAGACCGGTGTTTACGTTCATGACATCCAGAAAGGCAGAAGTCAATAATAGTAGTCGCAATCAATAACAAGTCCATGGAAGAACAGAAGGCTTTAGAATATATTTCGAGCTCATCCATCAAAACGTTTTTTTTCTTCTTCTTCTTCTTCTTCTTCTTCTTCTTCTTCTTCTTCTTCTCATTCCATTAATAAATGCGATTACCTAAAGCTTTTCAGGATTGTTGAAAGAACGATCAATGTGGAAACCTAGTTATCAGCTCGGGCTCGTCTATGGAGCAGTTCGAGTCAGCTTCCTGTTCTTCACTTGGCTTTATTTTGGCTTTGTATGTACTATATATATATATATATATATATATATATATATATATATATATATATATATATATATATAAACCTGTATGTGTGAGAACACGTGAGGAGTTGTAAAAAAAAAACAGAGGGTCTATAGGGAAACGTGGGTTTCCCCTGAGTGAAATAGAATGGCGCTTGTCTTAATGAATATGCAAATTAGGGAGAGTCTACCTGCACGTTTGGAAGGGCACAGTGTGAGTTCCTACACCTGAAAGTCATTAAGGGAACGGCAAGTGTGTACACATTAATACGACCGAATGGTAGGTATTATACTTGGGATGCCTGTTTCCACCATTTTACCCCATTTCTGCCTGAGCGTTCCCAGCTCCCATCATACGACAGTTACAAACAGGGAAAGGTGAAGATTAGACACATGAAGGCAGCATCTTTTGGAATATTTTTGCTCATTCTCCATCCTTTCCACCTACTACTTTGCACGTAATGCCTTTTTTTTTATACAATTACTTTGTAAATCACCTAATAACTGCGGGTACATGTTTTAAAAATTGTGCAGTATATTGTGCAGCGTTGGACCAATATAGAAATAGAAATATTAGTGTCATATATGCCAGTGGTTTTTAAAGTGGGGGCCACCAGGGGGCGCCAGGCGGGCCTCGACAATTTGGTGTGAAAAATTTATTCTCACTCTCAGACAACCACACACACACACACACACACACACACACACACACACACACACACACACACACACACACAATCAATTCCTAATGTAATGTAAATATCCATCCATCCATGTAATTATTAATAAAAACGGGGATATATTCAGAAGTCTGTATTTTTAATGTGTTTTAAAGACATCTTGCAAAAGGGGGCCTCGGTCAAATGTTAATGCCATTTGGGGGCCTCGCCCTGGAAAAGTTTGGGAACCCCTGATATATACTATAAGACATTCATAACAATGGTTGTTTCAAACAAACAAATAAATAAATAAATAAAATAGAGTCAATGTACTTTGGTCATATTTTCATGAAGTGAGGTATTGTGCAATTTCCAGTAATGACATGGTAAAGCCAGGTGTGTCCGGTAAACCGCACTTCACAACATTTTATACACACAAAAGGAAACTAATGATGGAAAGGGCTGTTGTTTAAGTGTATAACCACTGATCCACCCCTGTGCTCATCTATATGCAAATTTAAACAGGTTACTATTAACATAAATTTCATAAGGAGGGCTACAAATATTGAAAGACGTTAGTATTCATGTTATTCATGTACATGTTACACTGTAGTAGAATTTAGTTTTAATGGTACTGTTGTTTAGTATTCAATACAGGTATTACATCATAAAATATATGAGCCAATTATGTTTCGATATGCAAATAAAGGCTATAGAGCACTTGTCTTCCAGGGGAAGGAGGTAGAACCTGTGTAGCATTTCCAGTTAAAGTATGAATACTTTCTGCATTTCCTGATGAAGCTGTTTTTCTAATGGAATTTTTTTTGTAAAAAATCAAGCAATAATTATTCATCTTTGATTGTATAGTATTCTAAAGAGAACTGCTGACCTTAAGTCTTGGTGCTTGAGTATCTACTCACCACTGAGGTTGGACTAGACTCGTGTGTGTGTGTGTGTGTGTGTGTGTGTGTGTGTGTGTGTTGTTTTGGACAAATTAAAAGAAAAAAATGAAGGCTCTGTGATACGAGTGGGGGGGGGGGCATTTATTTTTTTTTTCTGGCTTGTTTTGGCTCCACTCATCACCCTAGAGAGAAGCATCACTACAAATCAATGACGCGACATAAAAATGATGCCAATCATATGTTTAGAGCTTTACAGTCATCAGATCGCAACCCAATCGAACACCTGTGGGAGATTTTTGTCGCGACCTGTTAGGGGTCGTCCATATATTACGTCATCAAATTTTTAATCCCCCCTCCCCCCCATGTCATCCAACGTCATCAGTCCACCCCCCACCCCACCCCCATGATGACGCCATCATCTTAGATGTATACTTTTACTTTTTTACTTTAACTTTTAGGGGGTCTGGGGCTGCCATGTGTAATGAATTATCTCCTAATATTTTGTACTTTGTTACTATACCACAGAAGTACTGACGTCACACACACATTCCTGTGGCGTATAATACGTATAATATGCCACAGGATGTGCGTGTGACGTCAGTATTTCTGTTTGTTTGTTTGTTATTTTGGCAATTTGCATATATTTCAGTAAGTAAATAAGTAAATGATGAACGTGACAGTGGTGACACTAAACACGGGGAAAGATGCAAATACATTGATGACGTAATCACGTCTGTGAACCCCCCCCGCCCTCCGTCGTCATCAGATGTCATCGTAACCATCACCCCCCACCCCTCCTTGATGACGTAATATATGGACGACCCCTTAGACAGCACTCATCAAAACGCAAACTGGAGAAATGTCTTCTGAAAGAACGGCGTTCAGAGCTCCAGAACAGTTCCAGAGCCTTTTTTTTTTATGTTCATTTCTCATGCATCTGTATGTATTCAATTTTTGAGAGTTTTGTTTGGGTTTTTTTTTTTTGCAAATAATGTAAAGAATGTTCAAACACGTGAAACGCACTCTATAATAAAGTACAAAATAAATAAAAAAATCCATCTGTCAAAGATTTGATCTATTGCTGCTCACAACACACCTGATGTAATCAGCAGCCGTGAGAACAAAACGGATCTAGAACGAGGCCTTTGAGAACGGCACTGAGGACCTCACAGCTAATAGACTCTGAAATTTATAAAAACGAGCCTGCGCACAGCTCACACACTTTGGATCGATGGCGTCTTCCCCCAGATGATGCATTAATTCAGGATTATATGACATTCTGCTCAGTAGCTACTTCAGAAGTATGGCCAGTAGTTTTGAAGCTTCATCCATCCATCCATCCATCCATCCACCTCCTTCTCCAATCGGCAAAAGGTTCACACCGTGTGAAATGCAGCATGCGGCTTCTAAAATAGCTTCACATCTTCAGCGGCCCAGAAAAGGGAAATAATAAAATAAAATGCCAGGCCCTGAATGAACACAGTACCGATGAGGAATGTTTGTGCTCTTTTTTGTGTGTTTCCAGAACAGAGTTAGAAGTTTCTGGAAGGGTAGGGTCAGTGGTCCTCAAAACCTCAAAAACACATCATATTTAACGGAACGATTTTTCTTTGATCGGGTTGGGTTGAGGGCTTTAGTTTTCTCCAGGTAGATACCATTTCCCATTTGCACTGGTTTCGGTTCTGAGCATCTTCCAGCTGGCAATCTGTAAATTAAAGATACAGTTCAGACCGGATGAGATGCTCAAACAAGCACTAAGAGGTGCAAATTAATGTCTGGTGGCTTCTTAATGATGGTGTTAACTATCTTTTTATAATATATTTTAATAAATTAAGTAATTTTGCATATCTATATATATGGGAATGGTTTAATATTCAGCAAAAGAAAGTTTATTCTAATTTTACTTAAGACTGGGAAGTAAGTCTTATTTTACATTATGCCAGAGCGCCACTAAATCGATGCTTGATTCTGATTGGTCAGAATTTGTTGATTAATGCGCTTATTATAATACATATATTATCGTCACTGTAGTAACAGCTTGTATAACCGCCTCTCCGTGCAAACAGATTATTATTTCTTTTTTTTAAAAACGTGTCTATTGATGACGTTTTCTATGAATGTGGCGTTTTAATTAGCATTTATGGAATGAGTCTTCGATGCCAGGGCGTTTATTTATTTATTTTAACAGTCAAAGCTGTTCGTTTACGTTTTCTTGAGACGGTTTCATGACAACCTGCGTAATACATTATGACTTCTAAAGTGGCTAAAGGGGTGATCCCATCCCGGGTGATCCCATGCCGAAGTGTCCTTGGGCAAGACACTGAACCCTAAGTTGCCCCCGATGGCAAGCTAGCACCTTGCATGCAGCTCTGCTACCATTGGTGTGTGAGTGTGTCTCATTTGTAAGTCGCTTTGGATAAAAGCGTCTGCTAAATGAATAAATGTAAATGTAAAGTACACAACATATATGGATGTATAAGGAGGACATGTGATCTAGACATACAATATTTAACAAGTTGTATTTGTTGATTTTTTTTTTGTGTGTGTGAGATGTTTATGTAACATTCAGAGGTGACGCTGTAACTGTAAGTTTTCAGACAAGGGAAAGTCTTTAGGAGAGAGGTGGTTTCTTGGTAACATGACAAGAGCGGGGGGGGGGGTAACAGGTGTATATGTGTAAATGATTTTTTTTTTTAAGTACAAGCATTTGTACTTTAATACATAAAGCATTTTAATGTATTATGTATTAAATGTTTAATACATTTTAATGTATTAATGTACTTTAATACATAAAGCATTTTAATCTTTGTCAAACTGCTGTAGAAAAATACGATCAACATTTTGGTGCATGTTGTTATCGGAAATGAATCAACTCCGGAGCGATAACAGTAGCTGTGCAGTATCACACCAGCCCATTATTAATATTTACTTTTATATTATTTACTATGACTGATTTCTATGTATTATTTCAGAAAAAAGTTCAAACAAACAACATGGACTGTGTGGAAGGCTATGTAAACTTGTAAATCCCAGCAATTACGTTTCGAGCCGTTTTTAATTGTGAATAATGTAGCACCTTAGATATTTGTGGAACTCGAGCACTGTTAAAATCTGTGAACTTTCCCGAGAAAGCAGATCTGACACAAGCGAACATATATGAGAAAGTATTATGGCTAGCAGGATGAGGGAAAAGTGTTTCTTATCAAATCATTCTTAACGTACTGTAAACACGACACGATCTCTGGCGCTTATTACAATTCCGTGAATTTTGCATGAGATTTGATTGCACTACTAGACTCAGCTGTATACACTCCGGACCACGGACATCTTTCGAACACCAGCTTCAGGATCTTGAAGGGTACAACCTGTCCCCTGTTGGGCACTCCGTACTGTCGTGTATACACACTCCCATGTTAACAGTCAGTGGGGATTAAATGTTCTTAGCCACATTTAGTGACAAAATTGACCAGACGCTCTACAAATGCTAGACGTCTGGCTTGGGAAATGTCTGTACTCTTGACCTGTCCTACTTCTAATCGAAGTCATTTTGTATCTAGCTCTGCAGCAAAAGCTTGATTTAATGTCATGAAGTAATACATGTAAAGAGTGTAATGAAGCCTATTTGTGGGTCTCTAATTCCCATTTACTTGGAACGAGTCCTGCTCAGATGCACTGTTTCACCTTTTTGCCGTCTGTCAGGTGCTGAGACTTACAGACACATACTGTATAGCCAAGTGATTCTAATCATTTTTACATTATCCTCATGGTGTCTCTTTTTATAAAGCATAAATATCGAAACATTGAAATGCATCAGTGAAATCACACACTTTAATAATATATGGGCAGCTGTGGCTCAGTCGGTAGAGCGGGTTGTCCACTAATCCACTAATCGTAGGGTTGGTGGTTCGAATCCCGGCCCGGGTGATCCCATGCCAATGTGTCCTTGGGCAAGTCACTGAACCCTAAGTTGCCCCCGATGGCAAGCTAGCACCTTGCATGCAGCTCTGCTACCATTTGTGTGTGTGTGTGTCTCATTTGTAAGTCGCTTTGGATAAAAGCGTCTGCTAAATGAATAAATGTAAATGTACATGTAAATGCATGGCAAAGAAGAAAGAATCCATCCATTCATCCTCCCTCTATCGCTTACTCCTTTTTCAGGGTCACGGGGAACCTGGAGCCTATCCCAGGAGGCATCAGACACAAGGCGGGGTACAAACTGGACAGGGCGCCAGTCCATCACAGGGCACAATCACGTACACACTCACACACCCATTCATACACTACGGACACTTTAGACACACCAATCAGTCTACCAAGCATGTGTTTGGACTGGGGGAGGAAACCGGAGTACCCGGAGGAAACCCCCGACACACGGGGAGAACATCCAAACTCCACACACACATGGCCACGGCGGGACACAAACCCATGGACCCTGGAGGTGTGAGGCGAACATGCTAACCACTATATATATATATATATATATACATATATATATGTTAGTAATACAAATAAAAATGCCTGCTATGTTAATATGATACAAAAAGTAAGGCATAAAACGAGTCGTGACAAAATCAATGACAGGTTGGTGCGAGGTCTCCAAGATTCAGAATATCAGTGTTTGATTTATTTTTATATTTGTTTTATGTATTCGATTGATGACTGTTTTACGAGACATTACATGCTGAAACGCGTAGAACCAATTAAAACATGTTCACTCTTAAAAAAAAAAAAATTCAAAATTCATTCATTCATTCCTATTCTAGTTCGTGCCAAGATAATCAAAACAAAAAAAGCTTGTACACTATTATGTGTTTTTTATTTTTATTTTTTAAAATTACAAATAGATACTACTATCACTTTCTGAAAGGGTGAATTATTTCCTTTCTCACAGGTGCAGAACGTCCTGTCTTTCTACAAAACCGTAACATAAGAGCCATTTACATATGATCAAGTGTAATGTTCACTCGTTGTTCTTAAAGACACTGAGCGTTACGTCTTCTTTGAATTGGGCAAAAAGATAAAAACCCCTGTGTTCCATCACTGCTCTGAGTTTTCTGCCGCTATGGAAGTCACGCTCATCGAGTCTTGATCATTCTGTCCCTAAAGCCAGAACAGGTGCAGGAGGAATTTCTGAGCCAGTTCTAAGTGAACATTAGTATTAGATGAAATGACAGTGCTTGGAACATTCTGTGCAGCTTATGATGTCAAAAGTAACACTGGAAGTACATCAATATCAGATGAAAGTGATTGATTACAGCGATATCTATGTTGGATAGACGATTGGACTGACATTTCAAGCATGAACTTTCCTCATTATGTACTTATAAGAAAAGATAGTTGTAGCTGGCGGTCAGGGTTGTACAATATATCATTTGTTAATAATAATGCTGATATCACAGAAGCATGTACGATAGGAATGATTGAATGAGCCCTGACCATTTCAGAATGGTGTTCTAAGTAAGCAATAAAATACTTTGGGACATGTTGTTTACATTTATTCATTTAGCAGACGCTTTTATCCAAAGCGACTTACAAATGAGAGCACACTCACACACCAATGGTAGCAGAGCTGCATGCAAGGTGCTAGCTTGCCATCGGGGGCAACTTAGGGTTCAGTGTCTTGCCCAAGGACACTTGGGCATGGGATCACCCGGGCCGGGATTCGAACCACCAACCCTACGATTAGTGGATTAGTGGACAACCTGCTCTACCGACTAAGCCACAGCCGCCCATATATTAGGAAAATAATCAACAATGAGCCGGTCTGAGTTACTGTTACAACACCAAAGTGGATTCTTTTCCTGTAACTGCACTTCCTGAAACGTTTCATTCCTCAAACGGATTTTTATTTCGGAAAAGAAACAAACCTTGTACTTTTTGTCTATCTATAGTCACATGTGATGTCGTCGAATGACTACGAAACAAGTTCGACCCTTTTATTACTTATGTTATAGCAGCTATATATAAAAAAAAAATCATAAAATTCATAATCTTCTCTGTTTTTCTCTCTAAGACAAAAAAATGCAGCTTGTCATGTTACAGAGAAAATCAAAATGGCCATTAAATAAACATCTCACGCAAACTTCAAGCGCTGATATAGTAACTTAACCAACCGAGAATCCAATAGCACTGAGGTATAATAACAAAAATTTAAAAACAACCTTTTTCTTTGTTATCATGAAAATATAATTAAACTTGATCAAAGCCAACCTTTATCTGTGGCACCACCATCATCGTCTGAGGCTTATTTTAATATACTTTAACGGAATTTTATTACAACTGCAATGTGAACAATACAGTGTGTAAATCAAAGCATCATTGAAGTAGAGTTAAAAGTTGTGCCCATGTTGTGCATGCCGACTGGATGTCATGTTTTTGTTGGGTTTGTTGTTTTGTTGTTTTTTTTGCAGCACAATTCTTGAACGCAATGTAATATGTATTTATGCTGACATGTACACACATGTGAGAATTGTGTAGCGCTATCAGCATCAGTGTGGATATAGGACGTGCTATAATCAGCAAACACACACACACACACACACACACACACACACGCACAGCACTGAAATAACACTGACAACATCAAACCAACTTATCTGCATTTAAACATTGGAGGTTGGATGTGTTACTGATTTTACCATATATTGGTTCATCTCTAAACAAGATACAGCAAATATAATTCCAAAGCACTTTAACATCAGCAAAATGCTTGTCAAACCACACGCTGATTAATATTACAGCATGCTAATGAATAAGTCGCATGCATTATGAATGACACACTGTGCATGCAAAATAAACCACCAGTGTGTTTTATCCTAAACCGGCTGCATCAACATTCGCTGTGCGGAAGGAAGGGAAATCATGCAAAAGCCTCTGCATGTACACTCCTGTGGCTTATATGGATTAGGGAAAGCTGTTCATCACCAAATACACATCCTTCATGAGTTACTGTCTGCCCTGCTTTCATCTTTTCAAAGCTCCACACAGGTATTACCACACAAGCATCTTGTACAGCAGGCATGAATATAAGCACAGCCCAAACCCTGGTGTTGAATGAACCCTTACAGTGGGCATTTGTGTAAGAGGAATTCCAGCACTGAAAGAATTCACACAACACTGCAGAGGTTAATTCCGCAGATCAGGTGCTAGTTCAAAAACTGCATGCATCCAGGCAGCACAGTTGGTGTTCGTTTCGCTGTGTATCACCTTGCTCTGCGTGATTAATCACGGTAAGTACAAAAATAAATAAATAAACAAATAAACAGGATGCACCATATGGGCAAAATATACTTCATATGAATGTTCACCACAATTACCTTATTAGGTAAACAAAATATACACTAAGGGATTAATGATAGTACCACCCCATGGTTCAGTTTGGTACCTTTAATCTAAAAGTATGGGGGGGGGGATACCACAATAAATTTGGAATGCAATATATTTTGGACTGTGATATAGCTTGAAATATGCCATAGGTATACAAGCAGATGCAGAATTGCCTTTTATATAGGTCTACATCAATGCATAATGATGTATAAAATGCACTTTAATAGAAGTCAGGATGCTTACATGACATAATAACAGACTTTCTATCAAGGTGTCATTATGTCACATTCATTCAAACAGCATAAATGATAAATGATAAATGCTTTTGGGCTTTACAAAGACTATATTTGGACTTATTTATGAGCTACACACGCAGATGGAGAGGGGAAAAAAGTGCAGTCTCGTGCACGTCTGATTTCTTACCTCTGTTTTCCATGAGCAGTTCTGAGCTCGAGCCAGAATCCATCCAAGCAGTTCAAGCTACGAACTGAACTCCTGCATCCATCCAGTCACTCACAAACTTCCGCTCTGTCCTCTCATATCAGTGTTTACTGAAGTTTAAACAGCGCTTCCTTCCCGCTGCCACACTAATGATGATGATGATGATGATGATGATGATGATGATGATGATGATGATGGGGATGGTGATGATGGTGATGGTGATGGTGATGGGGATGATGGTGA
This sequence comes from Noturus placidus, assembly GCA_022414735.1. NCBI lineage: Eukaryota > Metazoa > Chordata > Actinopteri > Siluriformes > Ictaluridae > Noturus > Noturus placidus. The sequence continues at coordinate 15,250 of JAFFST010041322.1, read as the reverse complement.
TGATGGTGATGGTGATGACGAGAGGAGTTCACTGTTTCGGACCCGGATCATTTGGAGAAGGAGAGTCCACCGGTGTTCAAATAGCCTATAAAATACAGATGCTGAACAGAGGGAGGGTGTGTAAATCACTCTGAGATAAACAGAGAAAGGAAAGGATATAATCCCGTGCTGCCCGCGCGCGCTCTTAAACTGAGGGGCGCGCTAAGGCGATCGTGCATGAGTCAGAGAGAGAGAGAGAGAGAGAGGAGAGAGAGAGAAAGACAGAGAGAAAGACAGAGAGTGAGAGAAATACAGAGAGAGAGAGAGAAGAGAGACAGAGAGAGAGTGAGAGAGAAAGGAGAGAGAAAGACAGAGAGAGGAGAGAGAGAGGTGAGAGAAAGTCAGAGAGAGATGAGAGAGAAAGAGAGAGAGAGAGAGAGGAGAGAGAGAGGAGAGAGAGAGGAGAGAGAGAAAGACAGAGAGAGAAAGACAGAGTGAGAGAAGACCGTACTAGGTTAAGTTAAATTCCCTGCTTTATCTCTGACAGTTGCAGATCACTGACACTGCAGACTCAGTCCATATATGTTAAATAAACGTCTCCTTACAGAAAGTTAGTGGTTCGCACATTTTGCTTCACACTTCCAGGGCTGGAGGTTCAATTTAAAACCTCCACTCTTTGTGCGTGGAGTTTGCATGTTCTCCCCAGGTTTTGTGGAGTGAGTTTCCTCTGGGTACTCCAGTTTCCTCTGCCAATACAAAGACATGCATTGTAGTCTGATTTGCAGCTCTGTTTTGTCCGAAGTGTGGGAATGTGTGTGCGATTGTCCCCTGCGTTGGGTTGGCACCTCATCCAGGCTGTTCTCCGGCTTGTGCCATGATTTCCCTGAGATAGGCTCCAGGCTCCCCGTGTAGGATAAGCAGGGCAGTGGTGGTTCATTGGTTCCTCTGGGTTACTGCTCAGAAGGTCAGGAGATCAAGCACTGTCAAGCTACCACTGTTGGGCCCTTGGTCATGGCCCTTAATCCTCAATTGCTCAGATGTATAAATAAGTCGCTCTGGGTAAGGTTTACCTTGCAGCTTGAACAGCTGTCAGATCTCCTGTTATAGAAAATTTATCAATACCTTCTGACCAATCAAAAATGAGAATTAAACAACGCTGTGGTTAATTCTCATGTTGTATTAAAGGATTTATTATCGTCTAGCCATCATGTAGTCATTATATTAGGACACGCTACTGAGTCAAAAAGTAAAATATATGGCCAAAAGAATATTCGGTTCCTCCACAATCTGCTGCCACAAAGTTGAAAGCGCAGAGTTGTATAGAATGTGAAATTTCCTTTCGCTGGAACTAACAGGCTCAAATCTGTTCCAGCCAGCATAACAATGTTCCTGTACACAAAACAAGCTCCATGAAGATGAGACTGGAAGAACTCGAGTGTCCTGCACAGAGCCCTGACCTCAACCCCACTGAACTCCTTTGGGATGAACCGGAACACCGACTGCACCCAAGACCTCCTCATTCGACATCAGTACCTGACCTTACTAAGGCTCACGTAGCTGAATGAACACAAATCCCGACAGCCACACCCCAAAACCTAGTGGAAAACCATCTCAGAAGAGTGGAGCGCATTATAACAGCGAAGGGGGAACCAACTCTGTGTTAATGTCCATGATTTTGGAATGTGATGGTTAAGTGATGGTCTGGTTAAAAACCAGACTTAAGTACTATAACTGATTAACAGTAATTATCAGTGAACAGTGAACTGGACATGAATAACTCATGACCCTCTTAAATATCATAACAACAATCCTTTATACATTTGACTTTTCAAGACCTTAGAACAAAAAACTCACAAAGCAGTAAAATTCTTCTGTAATCTCTTTCTAGGTCTGCAAAAATGTCACATCTGCAGGTAGTCCTCTGGCTAAGTGCAGCATCATAATGAGAACATTTGTCCATTGCGCTCAGTTAAGAACACAAACTCTGTTACTATGGATTTCGGGCACCTCAAAGCAACTCAGGGTCACAGAGGAACGGCCATCGCCTGGAGCCAATGCTAGATCAACATGCCTGATTCACACTCACGGATCGAACCCAAACTCCTCTGGAGACACTTCAGCTTGCATTGAAATGCTATATGCACATATAGCCACTGGCTCCAGTTGTGATGTGGTCGCTTCCCCAAGCACATACAATATTAATACACTCACACCCTATGTAGTTTATTCACAGCTTTAAAAAATAAATAAATAAATAAACAAGAAAGAAAAAAACCCAACCTTGGATTTATTTACGCGTGATTACACCGAGATATCCATTTCAAGCATCAACATCTCCGTGGTCCTTTTAACAGGCTCCTAATATATGTACAGTATATGTGGAAAAATAAAAATCACTTTTACTGACCTAATATCCCAAAATAAATCAGTTCAGTGGAGAAGAATAAGAGAATTGGAGCTGCCCTCAATTTTATACGCTTTCATATAATATCATAAAAGCATCGCACGGCATGCACGCAATCTCATTTATGACAATAGGAATGGCATTTGAAAAGTGTAACTATTTCCTGTGAGTTATATAAAGGTGTATACGCCTGCGTCCCAGACAATGGCGATGGAGTTTATATTTTTAAAAGAAATGAACTTTACCCGGTCTGACAGCATTAAAGTTGCATGTGCTCAGGGAGAGTGTTTCGGCACTACATCAGAGTCAAGGCCACCCGTTTAGAAAGAGAAGCCCAGGTTTCACTGCAAGATAAATGTTTGGGACGCTGGGTTTTTATTAGCATTTATTTGTATTTATCTTGTCTGTCTGGTTTGGTTGGTTGGTTGGTTGGTTATATTTATATGTTTGTTTGTTTTGTATTCATTCATTTTGCATTATTGTGTTTATTTGTATGTTTGTTTAATTGCTTGGTTTGGTTATTCATTTAATTCATTGCGTATTGTTATATTATTGAATTGAATTTTTTGGGGAGGGGTCTCCTGTCCTGGCTAAAGCTGTCTCGCACCCCACTTTGAAAATTGCCTCCCTGCTCCATAGAGGACATCAGCTTGCCTCCTTGCTCTGCTGAGGATGTCGTTCTGGCGCCCTGATGTATTGAGTACATCTGTCTACTGAGAGCATTCACCTGCCCGTTTGCCTCGCAGAGGACGCCATTACAGACCTTGGCCTCGCCATGGGCGTCACTCTGTCTCCCTGCTTCGCCTTGGACATCACTACGCCACCCAGCTTTGCATCGGACATCACTTCGCCTTCATACTCCATTGAGGATGCCTCCCTGCCTCTTAGCTCCACTGAATATGACGCTCCTAACTCTTGTTTCGCGGTGTACATACTAGCTCCACCCTCTAGCTACACATGGGACAGCACTCTCCCTTCTTGCTATAAAGAGATTGCCGCTCCCCTCTCTGGCTCTTCTGAGGATGTCACTCCCCCTTCTGGCGTCGTATAGATCGTATATCCCCCCTCTGATTCCACCTAACAAAGATTTTTTTTTCGCTAAACAGGTATTTTGTTTGCAATTGTTTGATATCCCCGAGAGTAGAGTATTTTTGTGATTTTCACTTCACTTTCCTGATGTGCATTTTGCCGTAAGCGTGGCTGCTTTAATCTGGTGGTCCCTTTAAGATTTTTGTGCATATGATGACGTCGAAGGTCACGACAATGCCTACATGGTAGATGTAGGACGTCTGGGATTGCATTCACACTACACACACATACTGATTTGTACGTACTGATTATTTCTTTATTTTTTATTTTTTAAGAAAAAAGAGGTTAAACTATAAAGAAAATTTTCACAGCCTTCTTTGCGCATGTTTACCCAGTGTGCCAATATTTATAGGGCACTATATTTAATTGAGTATTTAGCTATCACTGGACAGGGTGTGATCAACCTGGCAAGCTTAGAGGCAGTAAAGTTGGCTTCTTATTAGGATTGGAGACAGGAACATTTATTTGAAAGCACATATTGAGCCTCACTACAGCCTGAAGTGTCCATCTCACCGAGCTTGGGTGATTATTACAGTAACTCGGGAAGTCCAAACAGTCCAGACAGCAGGACATTTAATTCCTGACACCACTGAGTTCTTCCTCTCCAAATATCTATCAGAAAGTCTGGAGGTTGTTTTTTAAAAATATATATTACTTAGTGAATTAGAACTATTATTTGTGAAATAGAACTTAACTAAATTGTTCGAATATATCACAGAGAGGTACAAATACAAATAAAAACCTTTTTTTTTTATTTAAAAAATAGAATTAGGAACTCGAATGATGTAGCTGAGGTTGAGGAAGTGTCAGAGTCAGATTTCATACACCGTGCTGACAATATTTTCAGTATTTCAGAGAGCATAATGGAGGGTTCATATTTAATCAAGAAAAACCTTCCAGTTTAGGCCACACCTACATCTGATTGATAGATCCAGATACACATACAGATGGAGCACTAAACAGATATCCATATACAGATTGTGTTACACCCCTAGCACTCACATATTACTCACATAATCACATGTAATATA
>JAFFST010041320.1:18449-29403 GCA_022414735.1 Noturus placidus | reverse complement strand
TAAACTGTATTATCTGCAAATGCTATCAACTTACAAACTTTATGCTTTAAACATGCATTAGTAGTTTTTAAGTACATTAGTAGTATGATTATGTGTGTGTGTGTGTGGAGATGTGTTCTTGCCTCTGACAGGAAATTAACGACCGCTATCGCGTGACTGCTGAGCTGCAGCCAAAAGATTAGAAGGAAGAAACGGCTGTTTCATGTCTTGAAAAAAGCCTGCGAAGCAAGAATGAACATCTGTTTATGCTTAGATAAAATGTGTCTAGACTAACTATCACTAGAAACTAAATGTTATCTTTCTGTGGATACTCCCAACTAGCTTCAACTGTAACAGGGCGTTAATCTTTCAATAAATAGGAGCACGGAACAGAGAAAAGCCAGAGAGTTTTTGTAGACTATTGTGAGCTAAGCGATTCTCTGCATTCTCTCTCCTTGCGCAAGTAAAAAAAGTGTGAAGTCTGATCTGTTCTCTCTGTGTATTGTGAATGTTTTAAGGTTTGGGTTTTAGCCCTAACAGGTGCGGAAAAGTCTATTAAATTCCACTTAAATAATTGTCTGTTGTACAGTATGTGCCATAATTTATATACAGAGCAGCTCCAGTAGCTGGCTCAGATGAGAGGAATCTTCATTATCTCTCTCTCTCTCTCTCTTTCTCTCTCTCTCTCTCTCTCCCCCCCTCCCTTCCTCCATGTAACACACCAACTACTAACAGGACTCTTCAGCTGTGTGATTAAGATACTCGGCTGACGAGGTTGATGACTGTTTAATTACAGCACAATGACAAACACAAAACTGTGATTAGTTTATTCAAGACAAGAGGTTGTGCGACAGTGAATCAGGATTAGTAACTGTGACATAAGAGGTTATAATAATTGTCGATCTACGTTTAAAAAGTCCAAACAGATCCGAACCATTTTATTGATCATTTGCTGTAGAATTCTAACATTATAGACTTGCATTTCAGTAGGTCACGTCAGGTACTCAACCTAGCTGATATTAACAGTCGAAGAATGACTTCATAGCAGCCCTGTGAGGAGAAGAAGATGACGACGACACCTTTATTTGTCACATATACATTACAGCAGAGTCAAATTCTTTTCTTCACATATCCCAGCTTGTTGGGAAGCTGGGGTCAGAGCACAGGGTCAGCCATGACACGGCACCCCGTGGAATAGAGAGAGCTGAAGGCAGCTTGGTGGTGCTGGGACTTGAACCTTCAAGCTTCTGAGTAGTAACCCTTTGAGCCACCATGGATAGAGAATATCATTTTGCCCAATATAAATATAACCTATACCTAATAAATAAACTTAATGTTCGATTCCACTCTTTACTAGACAACGACAGTTACACTTGAAGCTTACATACATTCCATAAAGTTCACAGTGCACATATAAAACCAATAAAACCAGTGATGATTTACAGACCGTCCTTCAAAAGCCTAGTCTCGTGTACACGTGTCAGCTGTTGTGGAAGGAGGATATCTTATGCGGTTGCATAAGCCAACTGCAGAACAGTGCTTGACAAAATGGCCTATGGTCAACTGTGATCCTTTCCCCTCCACCATCAGATAGTTTATTCATCTACCATTTAATCCAATCCATCTCTTAGATGATGTCTTTAATCTTCATCTGTGTTTTCTCATGCATGGGCCACATGCCAGTGGATTATCAACTGTGTATTCTTTTAACAGTTACTAGGAGTGTTGAGGTTAAGCCTTTTTAACACTTTGTCAGACGTGCTTCCGAGATCCACCCTAAAACGATTTGAGCCTTAAAAGAATCAGAGCTATTTGCTGGCTATTCTTCGAACAAAAACAGGAAGTCAAAGCATTTTTATTTTATGGCACACTTATATAGCGCTTTTATCCAAAGCGCTTTACACTGTGTCTCATTCACCCATTCACACACACACACCAATGGTAACAGAGCTGCCATGCAAAGTGCTAGCTTGCCATCGGGGGCAACTTAGGGTTCAGTGTCTTGCCCAAGGACACTTCGGCATGTGGAGTCATCCAGGCCGGGATTCGAACCGCCAACCCTACGATTAGTGGATTAGTGGACAACCCGCTCTACCGACTGAGCCACAGCAGTTTTCTTCTAGTCTTGTTCAAGAGATACGAGAATGCTGCAGTTTTCTGGTGTGAAAACTGTTTTCATTTGAAGATCATAGAGTAGAACGGTAGGTAACATAAATAATCGCTCTTTACAACCATGGCGAGCTGAAAAGCATCTCAGAAGACATTGAACCTTGAGGCGGATGGGCTACAAAATTAGCAGACCGATTTGTGCCCACAGTAGGCTCAGATTCCTGTTCTTATGGTACCACATGAAGTACCATGAAATAGTTTTGGACCTCAATTCCACATGGACATTATCGTTGTGGTTGCTGGGACTACGGTTGGTGCTATGGCCTTGAGACTGCAATTACCACATGAAGTTTTGTACTCAGGTCTCCTTTAGTGAACAGTGGATTAGTTCAAAAAAGACTTCATGTAAAAACCATAATGAACTTTCTTTTACTTTCCCACTAACTGCTGTTACCCAGATGAGGATGGGTTCCCTTCGGAGTCCGGTTCATCTTAAGGTTTCTTCCTCATATTATCTTAGGGAGGTTTTCCTTGCCACGGTCACCACTACCTTGCAATAGGGATAAATTCACACATTTAAAATCTGTAGCCTTTGTTTATATATTTCTGTAAAACTGCTTTGAGACAATGTCCTGTTGTAAAAAGCGTTATACAAATAAAATTGAATTGAACTGAATTGAATTCTGGGTCGGCCGGAGTGGAACCCGATGTGGTCTTCAATGCATTAAGCTTTCAATCAATGTTGCTACCGGTTTAGTTTTGAAGACTGTCCACTAACCATTTTTTCCCTTAACCACATGAAGGCTTCAGAATCTGGTCCAACTATGCAGAAATCAGCCTTTAGGTTGGTATGAGGTTCATGTACAGATATAGATCCTCATCTCAGTACTCCTAGTCCCACTGGCAGATTTCTGCGCTGACAGTAATGTCAGCTCGGGTATAGGGCTGTCAGCAGGAAGCGTCACACTAGGCCTTGCACTTTACAACCATCGTGCAGCGAGAGAACAGTTGCCACCTGGGTCCTGTCAGGACGCTGCTTGTACAGAACACGTCTCTGTGTGGGTCTGGTGTGCGTAGGGTGATGAATCTGCAGGGCTGAACGACACCACTGAGACAGACAGAGCCAAGTACATCTGTCTGATGAGCAGGACAATATGCACCAGACAGCAAAGTCACACTGGACACACCTGAACTCAGCGGTCAGACCACAGAGCCTCCGAGGCATTTCATAAATAAAGCCTGCACAACTTCGGATATAAAAAGGAAAGAGATGAGAATAAAGAACAACATAAAGGTGTCTGGAGGAACATAAATCAGCATCCACCTGTCAGCAGCAAGTGGGCGCTCCGAAAGCAAACGCTATCAATTTTCTGAACGGACTGCTGTATTAGTATGATCCCTGATCCCTGCCCCAGAACACCTGCAAGTCTGAATTACATTTGCAAAAAAAAAAAAAAAAAGAAAAGATTAAAATAAAATAAGGGCAACACCCACTGTAGCTCATCGGTAATCTAGGCTCAAGAATTTTTATACTAAGACAAGGGGGAGGAAAAAAAAGCACGGGATGTATATAATATATAATATATAATATATGATTGCTCACCTCATATTTTCATAGACAGCTTGTCCCACAATATAACAACACAAAACCATAAAACCTCTACAAACACAAGTAACAAGCTCGCTAACAAGTGGGCAAGAATTTTGCTGTACTGTAACATATACGTAACAAGCAAAGGCTTTCTTCATAAGCAATTATTTCAATTTCGTATATTTGAATTATACACAGTACACTGCACGGTATAACCCCCACCCCCCAGTATAACTTTCATTATAGATGTTAAGTTGATTACTTCTGCAATTTGAGTCAGTACAACAAAAAAAGTTTATATTTCCAAAATGGAAGTTATGAACCGTAATCAGGTAAGTGCATCTAAAAGTTGTTAGGTTTGGTTTTTTATGTTCTACCAAAACAGATAATGTTTTATTAAGTAGATAACATTAGCAAAGCCTAACTATCTAGAACATTACAGAGATAGTTAAGCAGGAGTTAAGATAACTGCAGAAAAAAAAGGAAATTCGACCTAATGATCTACCTCTGATCTTCTTTTCCCTGGGAATCCCGAATGCTTCACTTTTAGTGTAATTTACATAAAAATGTAATATATATATGTGTGTGTGTGTATGTGTGTATAAAATTCAAAACATAAAATTCACATTTAAACCCTTCTGTCAGCTTCCAAACTCCTATGCACAACTTCCTGGATACAACAGGAGTCAGGTATCAATACTATGTTAAAGTTTACGCCCTAAACAACAGACAACAAAAAAAACAAAAAAACAAAAAAAAAAGAACAAAAAAAACCCTACCGAGCAACAATCTCAATATCAATTTTAATCCTGATTTTCCAGCCGTCCTGCACAAAAATAGGGATTTCTCAATAGCTTGCTTCTTTCTAGGAAACACCTTCAAATCTTTCCAGTAGATATCGGATCAGGATCATACCTAGATCCCATTTAAAAAAAAAAATTACCTTCAGATGGGTCACTTTATAAAATCCTTGTCAGACTGAGATCTGAAATATATGATACTGTCTGATACGTGTGCTTCTTCTCTTTGAAGAGTGTTTGGAATAGGTCTAATAACTGTCTAGGTCATGGCAGTTATTAGGATAACTGTAATAAGTGTGGGGTGCACGATGGCTTAGTGGATAACACGTTAGCTTCACACCTCCAAGGTTCGAGTCCCGCCACGACCATGTGTGTGTGGAGTTTGCATGTTCTCCCCGTGTGTCGGGGGTTTCCTCCGGGTACTCCAGTTTCCTCCCCCAGTCCAAAGACATACATGGTAGGCTGATTGGCGTGTCCAAAGTGTCCGTAGTTTATGAATGTGTGTGTGAGTGTGTATGTGATTGTGCCCTGTGATGGACTGGCACCCTGCCCGATGTCTCCTGGGATAGGCTCCAGGTTCCCCGTGACCCTGATAAACTAGTAAGCGGTAGAAGATGGATGGACTTTGTTGGGGGTTCATGAACTCTCTTAGACAGAATTTTTATTAACAGAATTTCTCTCATGCCATTGTGCTTAAAAATGTACATGATATCCGGTCTTTGTTTCAAAAATATATATAGATATATAATGAAAAATTTCTACACTGCTTTTAGTATTGTGATAAAAAAATGTTCCATTCTGGTCACAAATAATTGTCGTCATAGAAGAATTTGCTTTGTCCTTGGAATTGTATTTGCTGAACATTGGAGCAGAGGCAGTGTTCGACTTCCATGCAAAACATATTTTACTAAAAATTTTATCTGGAAAAGAAATGAATATTGTTACTTTTGGCCATCCCGCAGGTACCTTCCTTCAAAACGCTCAGGCATCCGCTTGAGAAGCCTTTTGGCAGATACGGACACCTCTTTTTCTGTACGATTCTTTTCAACTCTATTTGTATTTAGTTGTTGTTTGTTTACTTCTGTAAGGCTGTATCTGTACGTCTCTGGACATTGGAAACAAACGACAAATAAAAATAGAATTTAAAAAAAAGAAGAAGAGCTATGAGACCTGAATGTTCATTCCTTCAAAGTGATTCTAGCCAGGAGGATGAGATGCAGATCACACCATCAGCCCGGCGATAAGTGATGCCTCTCTCACCTATAAATAATTCAAATTGCACCGATTGCTTTGAATTATTCATTTAAGTTTATAATTCATCTTCTATCGCAATTTCCCTCCATGAAGGGGAGAAGAAAAAGAGGTTTATGAAAGATGAAAATGCTACAAGCAGTGATACGGGAGCAGAGCTTGCGACTCGGTGTAGGGCAGTCGTGGGCTCGCGAAGGCCTCCGGTTGGCGGCAATTATTTAAAAAGTACATACGACAAGTCTGCCATCAGATGGGTGACAAATTAAAGCTAAAAGAAACAGTGGCTTTATGGCGACGTGGGAGACATTTATTATTCCTAACATGACTGCATTCAAGTCACATTAGAGCAAAAGGTCATTACAAAGTTCTAATGGGCGTGGTCTCTTCAGGATGACTCCACCCACACACATAGTGCATGAGAGCTCATGGAATGGTTTGGTGAATATTACAATAAAATGTTCAAGCATATTATAGGGCCTTCACACTCACCAGAGCTCACTAGAACACCTATGGAGGATTTTGGAGCGAAGTGCCCTCCTCCACAGTCACCAAAACACCAATATCATGGCCTCCAGTACAGGTCCAGACAGTTGTATAATCCACGCCAAGGCATACTGAAGCTGTTCTGGCAGCCCATGATGGCCGAACACATTATTAAAACTTATTAAGACTATGTTTTTCCTTTAATTTGTCCCCTGCATGTTTGTTTCCTGTAAATCAAATGTTTTTGAGAGTCAAAAGAAAGCACAGTTGACAAGACCAGGAAAAAGGAAATGACTCGGTCGGTGTTTCCGAATCCAAAATAACTGCACATGGTCCTTTCTATGCCAGCAAATTCATCAACAAAGCAAAAATTATCATGACACACGGTACTCGTACACCGTGAGCCAAAAGTTTGTGGCCACCTAACCATCAGATTCACATGTGCTTGATGAACGTCCCATTCCGGATTTATTCCCCCACTGCTGCTATAATAACCTCCAGTCTTCTGGGTAGGCTTTCCACTAGATTTTGGAGCGTGGCTGTGGGGATTTGTGTTCATTCAGCTACAAGAGCTTTCCTGAGATAAGGCACTGATGTCGAGCAAGAAGGTCTGATGTGCAGTTCAGTCAGCGCTCTGTGGAGGTCAATCGAGCTCTTCCAGTCTATAAACACTCCTATTTTAAAACGTAACTTCTAGAACATAAGATATAACAGGAACTTGTCTTGTGGATGCTCTGAAAGATTATAGCCACAATGTATGGTTCATTAATAAAAATAAATAAATATTTACATTAAATGTAAATATAAATGGATGAAAAATTTAATTTTAATCCTATAATTGATTTAGTTTTTTTTTTACTTGCTGCCAAACTGCTGCGGTGTAAGAGAAATAAAAACCTTTTGGCCTGCCGTTGATTATTTCCCTATAACAACATGTCAAGTTGGGTTATGTTACTCCCTGCGTAGCATACAGAGCCGTAATTTCTCACAATATTAATATCACATCGCAAACCCTCTTTTACACGTATGCCAGCTGCCACGTGTTGCAAATAATCTTTCTCCTGCATGTTCTGCTCTCCCTCAGTGCTTCAGTTTTGCTACTTTAAACCTCTCAGTTCCAGCACTGCTAGCAGAGGCCCATTTTTCAACCCTCTCCCTGGCACACCAAAGCGACAATCCAGGTCTCTGAAAAGCCTCTGTACCTCGTACCGACCCTCATGCCGACGCACCACTACACAGCGCGGTGTGAAATTTTAAAGCACCCGGTTACACATTTAGTTCGCTGGAACTCCATGGAGGAAAATTACCGGAACATCGTCCCCCCCCCCCGATGCTTATAGAGCTGCTAAATTAGCATCACATAAAGCTTAAAATCACAAATTCTTCTAACAGCATCACCACACTGAAGCATTCACATTAATCCTATTTATTACCGGAAATAAGTAGGATGTACGTTAGGCTACTAAAAGGTCTGCGGATGGTCCTGGAAATGGCAGAAATCCGACAGTAGATTAGGACACATTTAAATTCATCACTACAGAGTGCAAACACTAATAGCATGAAATACAGTTTAGAATCATGCAGATGCACATCAAGTGCTTCAGTTAATGTTCACATCGAACATCAGAACGGGAAAAACTAAATGTGATCTTGTTGTGTTGGACTTGGACTGTTGGTGCCAGCTGTGCTGGTTTGACTGTTTCAGAAACTGGTGATTTTCTACCTCTAGAAGTTACACATAATGGGGCAGTGGAGGTTCAGAAGTTAAGGTGCTGGGGTTACCTATCAGAAGGTCAGGGGATCAAGCCGCAAAACCGCCAAGCTGCCATTGATGGACCCTTGAGCAAAGCCCTTGACACCATCTGCTTCAGAGGCAAAGTGCCATGGCTGACCCTGCACTCCGACCACAACTTCCTAAGAGGCTGGGATGTTCGAACAGTAGAATTTTACTCTGCTAAATCAGATAGGTAACAAATAAATTCTTCTTAGAATGGTGCAAAATAAAAAAAAAAAGAACAGCCAGAGTGACCAGAAGTTGAAAAGAAGGCTACAGTAACGGAAACAACCACTCTTTACAACCGTGCTGGGCTGAAAAGCATCTAACAAGACGTCAAACCTTGAGGTGGTTGGTCTACAACGGCAGAAAAGCACATCCTGTCAGAATCCAACACTACAGACATACAGGCTCATTGGAATCGGACAGGTGAAGAATTGCTGTGATTAAAAGAATGCACAATGTTCTCAGGTACCGTACCTCTCAGCACTAACCCAAACCAGTAAAACTATTCTGTTGCTTGGAGATTCGCCCACACATCACGTTGGTTAATACATACCTCTAAGAAGTCCTTCTCCTTAGATCTCATCAAAAGTGGCTGCTCATGGAGTTCTGGGTCTGTACTGAAGCCCTGGGAGCCTCCGCAGGCATTCCTGCAACAGAAATAAAATCACAAGGCATCGATGAAACAAGCAACGACAGGAGTACACACACAGGAGAACCTGGACGGACTTCAGAAAGATTACTGCACAAGATTTGTAATACACATGTATTTATGATGCATTATGCGATGTCTCTGTCTTTGTTTTAACAGCTGAAAGAGAAACCGTGTGATAAAACGACAGTACCGCGTATGAATCATGCTCACGTTTACCGAGTGAACTCTGCAGACTTGCACCTCCAAATCTCACTGAGGTCCAGGTACTACATAAACAGTAAGCCAGACATGAGGGACGGTTAATAATTCAGATCTTGTGTCTTGCTCTGATGCTCAACAGCGGCGACAGGTCAATTTCTCCCTTTCTCCCTTATCCAGCGAGCACGTCGTCTAGAAACGATTTCGGCACGGGCTTCCTTTGCCAGACATGAGAATGAGACGCTAGATCTCTAAAGGGAGGGGTGTTTATCTTGAATAAGACACATCGTGGACGGCCAAGCTACACACAAGTGAAAGAAGGGGGAAAAAACCATATCTGAGCTGCTGGATGAGGGCCATGGCTAGATTGGCAGATTCAACGCAACATCGGCGGCTCTGGAGAAAAGCCAGCGCCGTTCTCACAACAAATCTGGCATTGAGGTAAGAATCGCACACACTCACTCACATACTTGTCTTACTAGCCTTGTGGGTACTTTTTACTGACAAATATTAATGCAGCCATGTCTAAGCCCAACTCTAACTTTCAACTCAGTGAGCCCCCCTGAATTTCTCCCTAATTTGGTTTTGACCAATTCCCACCCAGCCACTCATCCATCATACAACGGCTACCAATCTTGCAAGATGAAGGCCAGCAAGTGCTTCCCCCGAGACAGGTGAAGCCAGCCAACCGCATTAAAGGAAAGCACCATCTACCCCCTTCTGAATACAAGCTCACATACGTCTACGATTGGCTCAAGTCTCTGTGATTGATAAAGGAGAGAGTATGCCATCCTGTCTGACCCAGAGACCGCGGCCAAATCTGCACTCTTGAACTAATCAACCACGGATATCTGTGGCAGTGACGGGATTTGACGGTGAAGGCTTTGCTGTTGCGCAACTTTGGAGGGAGAGAAAATATTATGTATATTATATATGGTTCTTAAAGTGGGGTCCAGGGGTCTGTGAACAAAGCCAAAGAGAAAAAAAATAATAATTTCTGTGGCGACCGGGACGTTCAGAGCTGTAGATACGCAACTCTACTCAGCATTTTGAAGAACGCAAGATTCAAAACCACGTACAGGGCTACAGAGAGTTGCACCACTTTGACAACACAACTAGCGAACAGCAGCATTGTATTTAACTTGTACATCCTGTTACAGCGCTACGGTCTTGAAGGTGCTCTGCACTCAGTGAGACTGTTGATACAGTGCTTTCAGTGCTTCATGATACAGTTCGGCGTTGCGTAGGTGGACCGACTTTTTCCACCCCTTTTCTGAAGTTTGAATAAAAGCGTGGAGGCTTGGGCAATGGTTATTGCAGCTGCCTAAGGGTCTTATATCTTCAGCTGGCATGTGTCACAGCTTCAGAAAACAGTGAAGGTGAGCTGGGAGGACAGCCAACAATAACAGAGTCACACTTCACTGGTGCCTGTCTGAACAGCTGAGGCCATCCTTCATGCACACACGCACGCACGTACGCACGAACACAGAGCGAGAGAGAGAGCAATGCAAGCTGCTTCAGTTTGAGCGCAAAGACCAAAAGATGCACGTCTGCTTCTAAAGAGTACACCATCTAAGCCAAATCTCTGCTTCTTCTCCAGTCTTCAAAGTCTAAAAAATTACCCAAATGTAATTAAATTAAAAATACCCCCCCCCCACCCCACCCGCCAAGAGAATTAATGTTCACTAAGGTTGTGCTAAGCATTGTTAATCGTGACACTGCTGAACAGCAATTAAGGCTGGAAGAAAAGAATTAAACCTAATCCCCAGGAGAAGTGAAGATTACGATAATGCTTATGCGTAGATGCTGCATGAAACAACTAGACATGGATGTTAACATATTCTGAAAATGCAAAACATTTTCTTGAGAAAAAAAAAATTAGGGAAATGACAAGGGTGCTTGTCGAGGAATATATATATATTTTTAAAAACCCAGACCTAACACTGCAATCACATCATGCGTGCTTCCTTAAACCGTTATTATCAGCTCACTTCACCCGATCACGACTTCAGATAACGGTTCAGACCACGGAGAGGCAAAGTGTTTAAGCTCAGGGGTATTGTTAGGATGATGGGTTTTTGGGTCGCATACACACACACACATACATATAT
>JAFFST010041320.1:7157-18429 GCA_022414735.1 Noturus placidus | reverse complement strand
CACACATATATACACACACACATATATACATACACACACATATATAATATTCTAGCAGGCAGAGAGAAAAAAAACAAAACTTTACCACTAAAAATCTTAGCATATGTTGGGTGGAAAAAATGGCTCCGGGTTAAAAGCATGAAGTAATAAAACCTGTACAGGCTGAAGGGCGGCTGTGGCTCAGTCGGTAGAGCGGGTTGTCCACTAATCCACGAATCGTGGGGTTGGCGGTTCGAATCCTGGCCCGGGTGATCCCATGCCGAAGTGTCCTTGGGCAAGACTCTGAACCCTAAGTTGCCCCCAATGGCAAGCTAGCACCTTGCATGGAAGCTCTGCTACCATTGGTGTGTGAGTGTGCACTTGTAAGTCGCTTTGGATAAAAGCGTCTGCTAAATGAATAAATGTAAATGTAAATGTAAGGAACATTTAACTACAATCTGAAGAAATGGTTCAAATGTTTAAGCAACTGGAGTGTTACATTATACTTACTGAGAATTTATACAATTCATTACAAAATAAACATAAGTGCACACACAGTTATCCGTGTCGGATCTCCCATTTCCACCTATCCGTTTCAGATCCGTTTTTATTAGTGCATGCATGAGGAAGAACAAACAAATAAATACAAATCTGTGGAGTCAACTCTCATTTCTTACAAAATGGCAGCCATTTCAAAATTTGGCCCAGACACCTTTTGCAACGTGCTACTTTCCCCATGTACATGCTATGAAGATGAAACTTGGTATATTTATGCAATATTTGGCATAGCATCAAAATCTGCCATGATTTGCATACCTGGCATGATTTCAATGAGAATTAGCAAAAACTACTTTTCAGGTGGTACCCCTCGGTGTTTGCCCAATTAGAACCTGATTTGTGTCAACCCACATCAAGGTTCGAATTGTATGACAGTTAACTTCACTTCATTTTCTGAATATGTGAAACCTTTGTGTCTTTTATGTCCCATTACAAAGAAACAGT
This sequence comes from Noturus placidus, assembly GCA_022414735.1. Lineage (NCBI taxonomy): Eukaryota > Metazoa > Chordata > Actinopteri > Siluriformes > Ictaluridae > Noturus > Noturus placidus. The sequence goes on along the minus strand of JAFFST010041320.1, from coordinate 17,448 downwards.
AAAAGCAAGTTGAACTGGCCTCCAGCGATGTCGATGCAAATGTCTCCACCCCGAACAACCATAGTCCTTGTTAGTCGTTTATATGCCAGAAATACCATTAAAATATTCTTCAAACATGAATGAAGCCATCAGAGAAAAACTATGTCAGACTTTTAACCTTGCCATGACCTTCACCCTGTTTGAATCGATTTCAAAATCTAAAATCAGTTCATCTACTGGTTATAGTGATAATTCCAATATAAGAATATCTATTCCTGCGATATCATGATACGGTCTTGCATTTACTGCATCTGCTGAAAAATGTGCTTCAATTGCGTTTACGCATCTAACAGTGGTATTGACTTACTGCAGGATAGAATCGACTTGTCTGGCAGACCGGATTAAACCAGCTGTTGTTTGTCCATGTGTGGTTTCGAGGTTGCTGAGAACAAGGAGCTTAAATACAAAGTCAAAAGCAAAATAATCAAAGCTATTATGCCTGATCACTAAAACGGATGCTTATTGCTCAGGAGTAATCTTAACATGCGGCGTTGGCCTGCTGTGTACGAACCAAGGCTGAAAGGGGTCTAGTCGAGCATTGACGGCTGTCTTTGAAGGGGCCCCAAAACGAGAGCTATGTTTGGGTGCAAAAGCTACAGCGCTTTCTTTACGACGGCATCAGCAAAGCATTGCCTCCAGCAAGACTTACTGTGCCTTTGCACATCAGAAAGGCATTTTAACTGACAAAAAAAATGTCATGAACGGTGTCCTCGGGCTGTCATTTTAAATTCCATCCACGGCAGGCCACATTTTTCATTACCTGCTGAATGACCAGAGGACAACTCTGCAGAATAGGGACCGTGGAGAAAATGGCAGTGAGCGCCAAAATAAACGTTTTCAATTTAATACCTTTTTATTTATTTTGAAACATTTTTTTTTTTTTTTTTGGTGCTGTGGTTTGTCCTCTGTGAAACTCATCTGCAAGCATGCGCATGGGAATACAGATAGATATCCAAAAGGCATATAGTAACATCACTAACTCATTCCTGGTGCATATAGCAATCTCGGATATCAGTGGAGGAGTAGGTCTAATGGTTTCTTCCCCCAAAGCCAGTGTGGAATGCATCTCCCAGTTGTCTGGATGAATCAGCAGCTGCAGAAGCAGGCCTGCTGCTCCATTTTAGCCCCGACAGACACGAATACATTTACAGGCTTTGACAGTGGCTTCAGACTTTCTTCTCCATTCCCTCAGAACTCTGGGATGTAAACTGGCCCGCCACCTCACCCAGGTGCTGAAAGCTCTACTGGGATATGAGAACATCGACAAGCCACAGTGCCCAGCCCAAGCGTTTTTCTTTTTCTTTAACGATGGCGCATGGAGACGCACCCAGATGGTCACTTTAGTGCTGTACACGTCAACAGGGCCTCAGCATCTCATGTGTATTAATACTGCAAAGGATGCAATAATAAAATAGGGCGGTAGTTATGGTGTTATGGTGGTGATGTGGAAGAAACAACACTTCATGATAGTTAAAAACACCCAGCCCACAGACTCTCATATCCTTAATCCAATTCCCTTAAAAGCAAAACCAGCATGAACAGTTTAATCATCAATATTTAGAATTAATATCCGATCTCTCGCTGCTCTCCAGTTTAAGTTTTGTACATCTCGTATCCACTGTAGCATCAGATCCTTTGCTCTTGGCTGACCCGACATGGTCTCCTGCCCATCTGCATCAAGTTCCGATGCAGTCTGAGATGCTTTTCTGCTCACCACGGCTGTATAGGGTGGTTATTTGAGTTACAGTGGTCTTCCAGTCTGGCCACTCTCCTCTGACCTCAATTATCAACAAGACGTTGATCACAATTCTGTATTAAATCATCCTAAAATCTTATTCTTTCTCAAAAGCACTTTACAAAACCGATTTAAAAAAAAAAAACCAAAACAAAACAAAAAAACTCTTTCAAAAATGGATGGAAAGGCGAATTCTGAAAATAAAGATTTATACACATGAGCCAACAGCAACAAAGGATCTCTAGATCACAAACGAGCCAGGCAAGCGAAGACGCCCTAGCATTTACACCAAGTTCACACAGATCTAACGCCAGACTTAGGAAACTCTTAAGCTTTGACCCATTGTTCCAGTTCGATATTTTTGTGCCATCGAATTTTCACAGCACATTTGGCAAGAGTCTTCGAGACATGTGTGTATATGCATGCATAAATTATTATTATTTTTAAACCCCCCTGGATGCATGTTCCTGAATTAATTAGTTTTCAGTAGCGCCGAACTCTGAGAATAGCAACTTGTCGCCCACACCGTAGCGTCCCTGCAGATACTTTCCACCAGATCACAGCGGTGCGGTATGCTTAAGACCTCAGCACTGCAGGACACTGGGGAACAGCCAAAGACCGGCGCTTGACAAAGTCTCTTCTATTAGCTAATACCTCATGGACAAGTTATAGATACGTACTCAGTGGCTGCCCTTGCAAATGAGTCATACTTATTTTTCCGTGCCACAGTCCCACAGGCGCAATCTTCTATGACCAACATTCTGTTGCAACAGGATATGGCAATTTTATATCTTGATATGCCATATGCACCAGACAAATCTCTTCAGAATGACTCATGTAACAGAAGTGCTAAAATATATAGTTTTCCCCCATTTCCAATGGTTGGACATAAGCAGCAAGAGCAAGATCTCCGATTCAGATTTTCAAGTAAACTCTGCAAGCCCAAAACTGTTTTGCACTTCAACATGCTTCAGGTTCTATATTCGATAAAAGGTTTCAGCATGTTTTCGTGTACGTCATCTTTTGTTCCACTGAGTCAGAGTCATGTGATGTCGTTGAGGAATTAGCGCATGTAGATGGGTGGAGAAAATCAGTCTGTTTTTATTGCTGAACTCCTACACAACATGCCATGTAAGCAAAAAAAAAACCTGTTAGATGTCTGGTCGTTAGTACACCAGTGGTTTCCATCTTAATCAGAACATTCGGGTTATAGTTACATTTATATAGCGCTTTTCTAGACAATCAAATCACTTTACATCGTTTTTTTTTTTTTTTGGGAGGGAGCAAGGGGGGTTGGTCGGGGGCATCTCCTTAACCACCACCAGTGTGTGGCATTCACCTGGATGATGTAACGGCAATAATATTGTTGTATTTTAAATAAGAAATTGTTGCATTAGCTATGCCCAATGCCTGTGCAATGGTACTGATCAAAATTTTCCCAATTTTCTCTCATAGACAGATCTCTGGTATTCATGTTGGTTTACCCTTTTCAATACAAATGCAGTCTTCACAGGCAAATACCCCGGCCTCAAACCAAGAGTAGACATTCAGAGCTATCAAGTGTTTAAACAACTAATCGAACACGGCACACCTGGGCAGCAAGAAACACATATCAGTCACATGTTGCGATATTTTTGATTACTAGACAAATTTGGTGGGTTCAAACAAAAGTTGCCACGTTCTAAGTTGTTTAACACATCTAGATGTAAATATCAGGAAATGAAAGGTGAAATTCTGATCTCATTCATCGTTTGATCTCAAACCCAAACGACTCTTCAGTGAACAGCAAAAAAAACAAACAATCAAAAAAAAGCATATTTGCAAATCAAGCTACCCATTGTGGGGTCACGGAACCCATAGTCTATGATATACAGTATAGCTGATGTTTGTGTGATGTTTGGGGGGGGGGCTGCCAGACATGGATGGCTAGGCAGCTAATATTAGTGATGACTTTATGATGCATGTAATTTCTCATAACAGGGTAGTGTTTGTATGCATAGTCCATGTTATACATGTAACCAGATATTTTATTTACACTCGACTCTGAGGTCATGTCAACTCCAGGGTTGAAGAGACCTTTCCATGTTTCCGAGTAGGACTTTCAAGTTGAGGTGTGGTTTTCTTTGTCGTCACCCCCCGCCCTTGTCAGAGGTCTGAAATTCCTTTAATCGGAACGCAGCATTCTCGGGCAACAGGAAATCAGTTTTGGATTCCAGCAGAAAGTATTATAGAGAGGTAATAAAGAGATCAAGAACACGTCTGATTTGAATGAAAAGTTAGCCAGGAGCTAAGCAGCAATGAAGGTTCTGCTAAAGCCGGCCTTAGTGAAACTCACATGAAGAGCTCTGAATGCCCAGCCCCTGCAGCATCCTCACTTCTAATACACCTAATCAGTTTGCTTTGCCCCAGTGCTTGCACGGCTCTCATACTACCACGCCGGCGTTAAAGTGAGACGTGTAGGTTATAGAGCAGCATGGGAGACTACACTAGAGGAGTTGCAGAGGGAAGAGGACAGAGAAAAAAAAAAAAGAAGAGCACTGGACTTGAACCGCTTTTCATCTCGCTCTCCAACTCAGCATGACAATTCACCGACTTGTCAGCTTTCTGGCAAAACATCGGGGGCAAGGCAGAAAAACAAGCCACTTATTTTGCTGCCGCTCTTGACATCTGAACTTCAATCTTCCCCTGTGCCAAGGTAATCAAATGTGTGTCTGTGCCAAGATCGTGCAAAAGGTCTCGATACTTGGACTGACGAGTTGGGAAAATGATAAATAATAAACAAATAAACAACCAAACAGGCCCAAGAAAGCAGAACGCTTATTTTCTGGGCTCCTTGGGAATAATGATGCGCATTACACTTTATTGGGTTATTAAATATTCGAACAAGCTGCTGGAGTTCCAGCGTACTGTCCTTTCCATTTCTCTCCTCAACATCCACTTACTTTAACGACAAGCAAGTCCATTGACCTTTTCCATAGTAGCATACAATGTTTTCATTCCTCATAGCTATTGAGCTGTTTTTACACACAGATCACAAATGAAGGTCACCGTCTGAATAACTTTCATCATATGTAGCAGAACCCTGCATAATGCTGAGGCAACGCACGATAAATAATCCGAATGGAACTTAAAACAAGGCGCTCTTGACTAGGAATGTGATTGTGTGGCAAAATCACACTGCAGTTGTGGCATAGCGGCTAAAGCTCTGGGTTACTGATCAGAAGGTCGGGGGTTCAAGCCCCAGCACTACCAAGCTGCCACTGTTGGACCCTTGAGCAAGGCCCTTAACCCTCTCTGCTCCAGGGATGCTGTATCATGGCTGATCCTCCACTCTGACCCCAACTTTCTAACATGCTTGGGCATGTGAAGAAAAGAACTTCACTGTGCTGTAATGCATATGTGACCAATAAAGACTCATTATTATTATTATTATTATTATTATTATTAAAATAGTTTGTGTTTATATTAGAGATGCACTGATGTATCGGCCAATAAAGGCTATTTTTCCCCACGATCGGCCAATAGTTTAAAAACATCTGATAAAAAGAGGGCAGGAAAACACATCGATTTTCTCTTGTGTAGAATGCTGAGTTTGTAAGCTCTGCACTGCTAAAATTTTACCCCGAAAGTAGCAGCAGTTAAAAAACCAAGAGAGTCCCTCATTGTTTTTTCTTCTTTACTTATCCATTATAAAATGCCTCCTACTACGCCTCTGAAATATTGCATCTTCAGACAAAACAAGCAGGACAAAAGGCAGCAAAAGCTTTGGTGAGAAAACGAACCACCACGATGCTGCCAATAAATAACATAAAGGCATTTCATCAGTGTCCCATTTACGACGGACGATTTTTTTTTTATATTGCAAATATCAAACAAGTCTGAACATGTCTCTGAATAAAGACTTGAGAGGCGCGGAGGAGAGGCTGGAGAGGGTGGAGAGACGAGCCGGGGGAACGGTGGGCTGAAATCGCTGCAGAGCTATTGTACACTCGTCAGTAAGGATGATGGCGGGGTGAAACAGGGGGCATGTATATAATGAAAGGGTGTGTGCTGGGTTGTGTCAAAATGGTAAAATGGAATTTTCTTCCCCCCACCCCTTACAGTTTTGTATCCTGGTTTGGAGAAAATAGTACACTAGTACGCTAGCGTATTAATCCACAATTGAGATTAAAAATAATAATAATGCTCCTTTTTTTTCCAGATTACGGCTTGGGGATTTCATTAAAGCGCACCTATTTTTGTTTTAAAGGACTCATACAATAGATTTACATGCATCCAAGGTCAAAAAACACTTTAATGTGATCTTAATTTAAAATTGCAGCATGACCATTTCCCCCTAGTGTCACAAACGACTCGTTCAATGATCCATTCTAAATGATTCATTCTAAACTCCTCCTTTCAGAGAGCATACACTGCTCTGATTGGTCAGATGTGCTAGTCTGTTGTGATTGCTCTACCACTGTCAGTGTGTTCAAAAAGGAAACGCTCACTACCATAACGAGTTTCTGCCGATGATGATCAGAGGTGGGGCTTTTTGTTACAAACCTACGTAGGTTTGTACAGGAAGTAAGTCTGGAATTACTAATGACTCGTTCAAACTGTTAAGAATCGCTTCCTTCTTTTGGGAGTCCATAACTCTGCTTGTCAGGCGCTTTTTAACCTTTGCAGACGTTTTCACGTTCACAAACAGCTCTATGACACACTACATGAAAGGTAGTATCTGAAAAACCATAATGGGTGCACTTCATTCTAGCAAGACAGGGAGCCTCTTCCTCGGGAGCCTATCCCAAGGAACTTGGGGCACAATGAGGGGTTGCAAATAGAGCTGAAACAAATAATTGATAAAATCGATAATGACCGAGTTTCATCAACAACGATTTTCACAATCATCGACCTACTCGGTCTGTGCGCAACACGGGGCATGTTTACTCAGTACGTTACTTCTGTTCCGAAAACACGCTACGGAAAGTAAATACTTAAGTTGTGTCCCAAATGACGTACTATACACTTACACTATGCATTATATACTCTACAGTCTAGTGTATGAATTTTAGAAAGGTAATATCGTCTCAAATAGAACACTAGTCTTTTACTAATTGGAAGCATAAGCCGCTTTCTAGTCGATGGCGCATGATGTCACACGTACGTAATGTGACACCGCTAGCTTTAGCCCAACGCCCAGAGTTACCGACCGTGACTTTCTTCAGTTTACTGTTTGTTAACATTACCTTTTACAAAAAATAATGCATAAATACCATTATATAATAAAGAATATAAGCACTATTTTTATGGATGCACAAAAAGCACTGACTTAAACTACAGTCCTAAATGAATCATATATAATTCTGGTGTTTGTTCCTAATTTTGAAAATAATCGTTAGTTGCATCCCCATTACACAATCACGCACACTCACACAGACAGACAGACAGACAGACAGACAGACAGACAGACAGACACACACACACACACACTATGGACAATTTAGAAATGCCAATCAGCCTACAAAACGTCTTTGGAAGGAACCCCGAAGCACACAGAGAACATATAAACTCTGCTGAGGTGGGATTTGAACCAGCCAGGTGTCTGTTGAATGCACTGTTCGATTCCCACATGTATCAATTCAAGAGCCTTGTATCGAATGATATGACGCAGCATATCGTTACACCCCTGGCATGAATGGCAGTCAATATCCCATTACATACAATTAATTTCAGTACACATGCCTAATATTTCCAGTACCTCTTTCAGGACATAATGTGCTGGCCAGGAGTCTGAACATCAACACTCCTGTGACTTTGAGTAAAGAGGGTGTGTCTCCTGGAACCTGCACGCCTGACTGACGCGCGAGAAACGCACAAAGTGGACTCGTATTTCATCCGTGAAACATATCAGGATAGCAGCCTTCTAGGCGCTGAGGCATTTTACTCGGTTAGATACAGAAGACAAATTGAACTCTAACACCTTGGTCTGTCAGAGAACCAATACCAGTTCGCATTTGCATGACGTACGACTGATGGAAGTCCAGCATGCCAAGGCTAGTCTAGTGTTGGTTCGTTCACCAGAAGCAGGACCTACAGATTTGTACACCTGTTCACTAGCCACAGTTTAATACGGTGAAATATATAAACAACCGCCTGAGTTGTTTTTCCGCCTAGCCGGAAATGTAAAAGGAAAATTTAACCCAATACAGATCAGTCCAAGTCCTGTCTAAAGATAAGGAATACAAGCTATGCCGCCGAAAAGCTTGCAAGAAACAAGAGGAAAGAAACCTGATGACCAGATGGCATCATTTGGACAATGTGAGTGAGCATGGGGGGGCTGGGGGGTTGAGGGCAGCCAGGATTCAGCACTGCCCCCGCAATGAAGACAAACAGTTATCCGGTCCCTCGCTTTGGCATACTCTTTCAAGCTCAACAGAACGTGAGCTGCGGCCATGGGCGCTCTCGGGCTACGGGCCTGAACGCCTGCTAGCAGGCACCTGGGGACCAGGAAGTCAAGCAGGTGCGCTTGAAGATTAGCACGGCAGCACAGGATATAGAAAAATATTTTGTCACGGCATATGATCGGACTGTTACCTCACTGCCGACTGAAAAAAACGCATTTCTGTCCGTTAACACCTACCTGTTCAAGTTCTATACTACGGTGGTTCTCATGCCTACGGTGGTTCTCATGCCTTTTGTGTCCAGCTGCAAAGACATTTCTCAACCCCCTCGCTCTGGATCCACCTACTACAGCAACCTCCGTTTCACCACAAAGAGAATACATTGAAAACACTTTGGCCTTCTAAGTTTATCATACACGACCGCTAGCAAAAACACTGAACTTGGCTTTGCTGACCAAAACTAAACTAAACAACTAGCTACATTAGGCTAAGCAGTGCTGCACTCTGACACACTAGTATGACGTTTTTTTTTTACTTGGCACTGCCTTTCTTTTTGTTTTTGTTACATACGCTCATTCGTTCAAACACTTCACATCCAACATCGTTCACATCCAACATCAAACTTCATGTCATCTCAGTGACTTGGCATAGCTGTTGATGCCAGATGGGCTGGTTTTGAGTTTTTCCAGCAACTGTTGATCTCCTGGGATTTTCACGCACATCAGGCCCTGTTTACACACTAGTGCATTTTTGTTTAAAAACTAACTTTTTCTACAGTTACGCCCGTCGTCTACACTACTCCGGCATTTTCGATGTTCAAAAACAGAGACTTTTGGAAATGCCGAAGACCCAGTTTTAGTTTGAAAACTCCGGGCTCGCGTTTCAGTGTAAACAGACCAAAACAAAGAAATTTGAAAACGAAAGCATGGCTGCCCACATTCGCTCCCTGATTGGATCTTCTGAATTATTGTGTATCTTCCCTGATTCGTCAGGCCCCTACCATATGACGTTTACGCTACCTTAATCGTATACACAACAACGTGGTGACTGAACCGCAAGCTTTGTTGGCTTGGTCGTCATTCTTAGCAGCCATTGTGCAGTTAAATTCTGTTTATTCAGTTAAATACTGCAGTAGCCCACATGCACAAGAGGCAAGCTATGATTAGAGCAATCGGCAACAAATCATATTTCAAGCTGCGTAAGCCCTACATGGAACACTGGTTTGCTGTGCCTGCCGGTGACTTGCAAGCAACTTCTTGTTTACACTTGTATGCACATACCCAGTGTGCATGAACGATCATGTGACATGTGTTTTCAGTCGTGTAGCGTGGACGGAGATCGTTTCTGAAACACAGAGGAAACGCCAGTGTGGACGAGGATCATTTTAAATGCCAAAACGCTGTTTTAAAACGAGAACGCACTAGTATAAACAGGGCCTCAGCCTCTAGAGTTTCACAGATTGGTGCAAGGAAAATAAATAAATAAATAAATAAATCCAGCGAGTAGAAGTTCTGCAGGTGCAAATGTCTTGTTGATGAGAGAGATCAGACGAGAACCGTTAGACTGGTTCAAGCTGACAGGAAGTCTACAGTAACTCAAATAGCCACTCTTTACAACCGTGGTGAGCAGAAAAGCATCTCAAAACACACAACATGTTTAAACCTGAAGTAGATGGACTACAAAAGCAGAAGACCACTTCAAGTCCACCTCCTGTCAGACAAGATCAGGAATCTGGGCAGTTAAACACTGGAACAAATCACGCTTGCTATACAAGGCCTAATATTCAATGATCTCTCACTAGTGTGGGTAAAAGATGTCAGAAGCCCGAATTCTTAAGATGACATCACAGTCCTCAAGTCATGTCTAAGACCAAGAACCAAGTCGTTTTAAAAATACGCTAGCAACACAATATTAGTTAGTAGTTAGTTAATATTAAATTCAGAAGTGATCAGTACAAAAGATGTACAGAGTGGTATCACACCACTCCACTAGGAAACTTAATAATAATAATAATAATAATATTAATATTATTGTTAATAATAATAATAATAATAATATGAATATTATCCATCCATCCATCCATCTTCAACCGCTTACTCCTTTTCAGGGTCACGGGGGAACCTGGAGCCTATCC
>JAFFST010041319.1:22500-24252 GCA_022414735.1 Noturus placidus | reverse complement strand
GAGGGAAAGAAAGAAAGATGGAGGGAAAGAAAGAAAGAAAGAAAGAAAGAAAGAGGGAAAGAAAGAAAGAAAGAAAGGGAGAGTGCAACAGAAAGAAAGAAAGAAAGAAAGAAAGAAAGAAAGAAAGAAAGAAAGAAAGAAAGAAAGAAAGAAAGAAAGAAAGGGAGAGTGCAACAGAAAGAAAGAAAGAAAGAAAGAAAGAAAGAAAGAAAGAAAAAGAAGAAAGAAAGAAATTAGAAAGAAAGAAATAAAGAAAGAAAAAAGAAAGAATTTAGAGAGAAAGAAAGAAAAAAGAAAAAAATAAAAAAAAATTTGAAAGAAAGAAAGAAAAAGAAAGAAACAAAAAAGAAAGAAATAAAGAAAGAAGGAAAGAAAGAAATAAGGAAAGAAAAAAGAAAGAAATTAGAGGGGAGAGTGAAAGAAAGAAAGAAAGAAAGAAAGAAAGAAAGAAAGAAAGAAAGAAAGAAAGAAAGAAAGAAAGAAAGAAAGGGAGAGTGCAACAGAAAGAAAGAAAGGGAGAGTGCAACAGAAAGAAAGAAAGAAAGAAAGAAAGAAAGAAAGAAAGAAAGAAAGAAAGAAAGGGAGAGTGCAATAGAAAGGTTATAGAAAAATATTTGTGGTTTTTTTCTGGAGTGTGCAAACCTGCTCCTCCAGCGCGATCACTTGAGCCATCTTCTTCTCCACGTTCATCCTCAGGTGCTCCGGCACCGTGAAGTCCTTCGCCGTCTTCAGTTTGAAGTCGCCCATGTTCTCCGTGGCCGACCGGATTGCGCGGATGTCTTCTGGATCCTCGTAGTCGGCGCTGGGTTTGGCAGCGTAGCTGAGACGAGGAAAAGATGACAGGCAGAAGACAGATTGAAAAATACTCGAGTATTCCCTTTAATAAATAATCAGGAGCGGCAATTCCTCCACCATCCCTCCTTTCTCTACGTCTGGACCTCACTGAGGAATTTCACGTCGAGACTCACAGTTCGTCCCAGTCTCTCTTCCTCTGCTCTATCCTGGCGCGGGCCTTCTCCGCTTTCTCGGCTGCCTTGCGCAGTTTCTCCGCCTGTCTGGCTGCCAGTTTGCCTCCGGCTCCCTGTGGCACTCGCCGCTGTAATGCTGCTGTGGCGGGTAAAGCTTCCTCTGCTGCCGGAGAGACATTACACACGTTACACGATAGGCTTCTGCAGTACCGATCCCCTTCACCTTCACAAAGCAGATTCATACTACAGTGCCACCGAGTTCTCGAATCTGATTGGTTAGAAGGTGTGGACTAGTTTTTTTAGAACGAGCAGCTGACATGAACTCTTTCGCGGGAAGCGCTGTATCGGGTCGTGTCGGCACGTTGTCAGGACGTTTTCAGATACGGGAAAGTCTTCAGGACAAAAGGATTACAGTCTATCGGGAAAAGAAACAGAGGCAGGTGGCAGAACGAACGTTTAACGCTTTATAATCTACCTGATAACAGGAGCTAACCTGAAGACATTTCACAACAGAAAATGTAACTATAAAGAGATAAAAAAATTATGACGTATCATTTATTAATATGTAAAAATCACAGTCGTATAAGAGTAACAAAACACTAAGACGTGCTGTTATAAGAAATCACTGTTTAAAAACTCTGCATAGCCACACACACACACACACACACACACACACACACACACACACCGGTGCTCTGATCTGTGATGACATCGGCATGAGTTTCTTTCTGTTCTTTAGGGTCACACTGCTCCTGAGTGGCGGGGTCAGAACATGTGTCTCTTC
>JAFFST010041319.1:0-17500 GCA_022414735.1 Noturus placidus | reverse complement strand
AAGACACAAATGTTGATCATACAAAAACATTCAATCAGCAAAACAGCTAGAGTTACTCATTATGCACTGGTTATGTTCTAATACGGCGATGGAGGGTGTTATACTATGCTATGATATGACAGACGATCGTTCGTGCTCAGTTTGAGTTTAAAGCATGATTTTAAAGTGTGCAGACCTGTGCAAACCAGATAGTGGAGTCTGGGATGGCACTCCTGACCATGGAGGAAAGGCTCACGTTGCGGCCTATAGTCAGCTCGTTCATGGGCTCGAGCTCGAACAGCCCGCTGTCTTCCACGCAGTCTGCTGTATCGATGGTTTCAAAGTCCCAGCACTACAACAGACATACTGTTTACTGTATTATTCATATTACTCTAAATCACACCGCTTAAATTCTGTGTACTTGGATATGTATGAATATAAACATCTAAACATTTTACAGTTAGACTCGGAAACCAGATGCACAGGGATCTAGCGAATTCTGCTTTTTATGTGTGTGCAACCAGTAGACCTTTGATTTTTAGTGACTAACTTGTTGACGTAAATAAAATTATCAAAAGTAACAGTAGTCCTATATTAAAAATCTGGAACGTAATATATATATATATATATATATATATATATATGTGTGTGTATACGTTGGTCAACGCTTAGAGTTGCAGAATTTTCATTCGTGCAATAGATACAATCTCAGATTTCACAGATTTTTTTTTTATTCTGGATCATCTTTAGATCTTCAAGATTATTTTTGTTCCAGAATAAAGCACTTTCAGATCACACTTCAGAATCAACAGCCCCTGTTGACGCGACTCACCCTGACTGCTCCGTCTGCACCCACGGTTATCAGCTCTCCCTCGTCCAGAGCGAACTGCTGTATAGGCCCTGCGTGACAGGTGCGGCCGTCTTTCCGTCCGATCTCGACCTTTATCAGACCTCCGTCCCACATTAGCATGTTTCCCCACTCTGAACCCGAAACCACCTGACGGAGAGAGCGAAAGAGAGAGAGCGAGATGTGATGATAAGGTACGTCAGACATGCTGTGTGTATAAGCATAAGCATGTATCCAGCAAACGCACCTTCCCATCAGGGAGCTCAACATAACCTTCTATATCTGACAGAGGGGTCTTTCCAAACCTTCCCAGCACTCCTTGCAGCTTCAAACAGGTGACAGTGTCAGCCATTTTCCAGAACCTACAAACCAAGCAGAATTCCATTCTAACCAAACACACACCAGAATGATGACTATTAGAGTTAAAAGCGTACACGTGAACGTTCGCGGTGATGAATCAACTCTGACTTGATGTGTCCAGAGCCGGAGGTGGTGAGCTGGCCCGGGTTGTCTGGAGAAAACGTGACACTGTAGACGTCCTGAGAGAAGGCCTTACAGCGCAGCACCACCTGCTCCTGGTTCCAGTCCCACACGGTCAACATGTAATCAGGAGCACCTCCGACGCTCGCCAGCAGCGTGCCATCACAATTAAAGTTCACACAGCTGTATGCCTTACCCGTGCCTCCTGTTTAACACAAGAATACAAACACGTTCATTTCGGTTCTTTTTCAATCATTAACATCATTAACTCTCCTCAGTGAGTCCATTCAGTGTTTTGCACAAATGAGGAATAAAACAATCGGTGGTATGCTGTTATGTGAAAATAAACACTGACTGGGTGCTGTCTCTGTGATCTGGTTCAGCACGTTCTTCTTATACCACAGAAATGTGTCAGCAGTTACATTGGTTTTTTTTATTACATTACGACATATTGTACATTTTATCCACTTATAGTTGCTTATAGTTACTTAACAGTTATAACAGCTGTATTAAATCTTTATACATCACCCTTAAGCCATTGCTCTTGGCTAAGGGAAAAAATTATTTTGGATATAAGGAGAAAACTTAAGGGAATTGGTTTGCATGTGGAAAAACAGATTGTTTTTTATTATCTATGGAAGTTTGAAAATAAGTTTGATAAATGACAAACGTCAAATAAAATGTAGTCGTTTTGCATATTAGACAATACCTCGGAGGATACGATAGGGCTGCAGCGACGGATATTCATAAATATTTATGTCAGGCTGCTTGCCTTTCTCTGCCATGGCGAAATATCTCAGACTGGGATGAGGCTTCAGACACGGACAGAAAGAGGATTAAATATGCATCAATCAAATACTTAACTACAAAAGACAAAAAAGGATCTTAGCCAGCTGTATCACATTTTATTATCGTTTTATTAACTATGCATAACATAATAGTGTCAGAGTACCATAATGGCACCGATGCCGCCTCCACTGCGGCTGGGGATATAGCGCTGCTGTTTGGTGTTCATGTCTAGAAGGACCAACACATTTCCAGCCACGAAGGCCAGTGTGTCCTCGTCCAGCAGCTGCAGGTTTCCCCGTCGCCTGCAGTCATACCCGAACGAATGCCTAGCTCGTGGTTAAGGATTGTGTCGGATGGATGGATGGATGGATGGATGGATGGATGGATGGATGGATGGATGGATGGATGGATGGATGGATGTGCTGTTTAACTGCAGGATACGAGAGTTGCAGTAGGTTCTCCGGGATGTTTGAACCTGGGCTTGTAAACGCGATGGACATCTCTGAATTGAAACTCTGTCGAAAACCAGCACAAACATAATAATATAAAGGAGTTTTAGGCTTCACCAAATAGTAGGGGTGCTAATACTTTCGAAACAAGTGTTTTCAGAAATACATCCACACATGCTACACACACAATCCATCCAGGGCACCACACACACACATATTCAAACACTCATTCCCACCGGGCGGGTATTTATAGTAACCAGTTCACCTACTGACATGTTTTTTGGATTTGGGAGGAAACCAGAGAACCCAGATGAAGCACATAGAGCTGTGGACACTTTCATTCATTTTTAACCATCTTTACACAACTGCCCCTTATCCAAGAAAACCAACCCCTAAATACTAAATACCCCTGGTTCACACATCCTCCTCCTACAGTTGAATTAAAACATTCACACCATAGAGAAAACGACTTTACCTTCTTTGTGATCCGGTTACTCTTCTGAGGTATTTTGTTTGAACCCGAAACCTTAGTAACTGTAAGGGCGGCGTGTCGCGTGCTGGGAATGCATTCTGGGAAGTGTAGTTTATTAGCATTGTAGTAAATGAAGCCACAGCCTTGTAGCCTAAAGCCTTGGAGTTGAACCGACTGTAAAGAACAGGTCGGGTTTGGTTTTTATTAACTCGGATAGTAATTCGTGGTTCCCGATAGTACCGAAATCTATCGCTTTATAAATCTGTTGCTGAAGAGGTTATCAATTCTGAACCTTTTCCCGGAGTTTAGCGACAACTTCCAGGAAGTGAAGAGCTTGTTTTGTTCCAAGCACCGTGAGTACAGCATAACTTTTAGGATATATACATATATAAATACATTATATTAATTGCTACTAATATATAGCGGTATAAAGTTGTCATATTTGGTCTTTTTGGCGTCTCAGTTTGACAATTTAACACGATTTCGGTCGGCCAGGAACGAGGTGGATTGACGCGCGTGCTCACAATTTTGCGTATATGTAAATGCGTTACAGCTGAACTTTAATTAGCGCGTGCAGTAAGATGCTTAAACAACATGGCGTTGTTATGTGATTTACAGTCAATGAGCGCGAAACTTTGAATCCTCTTAGGACTTTTAAGTTACATAGATAGACATTTACTCTACAAGTTATAAGTACCTTTAGTGTGTGACAGATGTGTTTTTACAGATGTTGGCTTGCGTTTATTCACTGCTGTGGTCACATAGTGGCATGTCAGAATTCAAGCATTCTTCATTAGGTCAGAGGTCAGTGGTCACCTGACGTGAGGTGGGAATACACCCTGGTTGGGATTCTGCCTACAGACAGTAAGCTGAGTTCAGGATTGAATACCACCTGCAACACCGGTCCGCTCCATCCTTCCATCTTCTATTCCGCCCTTGGTGGTGCCATTTTTAGGGGGGCTTAGTGGTTTGGGGTTGGGGGTTCGAATCCCACCTCTGCCTTGTGCGCGCAGATGTTGCAGGTTCTTTCCATGCTTTCAGGGTGTCCTCCAGGTACACTGGTTTCCTCCCCCAGTCCATAGACATGCGATGTAGGCTGATTGTGTGCGTGTGTGTGTGTGTGTGTGTGTGTGTGTGTTTGTGCCCTGCTATGGGTTAGCACCCCATCCAGGGTGTCCCCCGCTTTGTGCCTCGAGTTCTCTGGGATAGACTCCAGCCTCCCTGTGACCCTGTGTAGGATACATGGTACAGAAAAAGGAAGGATGGGATGGACGGATATATAAATTTTGGATTTGGATTCATTCTGAAATATCCGGGGGGGTTTTTTTTTTGTCCTGTTGCCTTTATGTGCACTTATTCCAGGATACACACTCAGTTCTTTTTATTTTTTTTATTTACACTTACACTTATTCATTTAGCAGACGCTTTTATCCAAACCGACTTACAAATGAGACACACTCACACACCAATGGTAGCAGAGCTGCATGCAAGGTGCTAGCTTGCCATCGGGGGCAACTTAGGGTTCAGTGTCTTGCCCAAGGACACTTCGGCATGGGATCACCCGGGCCGGGATTCGAACCACCAACCCCACGATTAGTGGACAACCCGCTCTACCGACTGAGCCACAGCCGCCCATGTACTTTTTATTTTTATACTGTCAAATAAAAAGTACATTTTCCTTTTTCACATTATTTTGTTTAGCTATGTTTACGATTTGCAAGTTTGGAATTCACATTTGTTTGTATATGAACTTGATGTCGAGTGCAAAAGAAAAGTGCATCCACCGGAGTAATTGCGCTAATCGTTTCTGCCGTTATTTTGCAGCTCTCGGGCTTTTTAGAAGTTGAGCCGCGTAGATGACCTTGAGGTCTGACCATGGCGTCCCACCCTCAGACGTCCCCTGATTTAGGTGCGTACACTAAACTAAACTAAACCTAAGCAAACGTACACACACTTTGAGGTTTTCTGATGGTTAACATCCCGTGAGCGTTCAGCCTGCTGAACACAGCGTGTGACTCGTACTCGATGTTTGATCCCAGGTTCGGAACACAGGCAGTCAGTGAAGGCTCAGCTGTTGGCGTCTCAGCAGCTCCTGGTAATGTCTCTGTATAACTTGGCGCCGCTGTTAGACTGCATCCTGGCTGCAGGTCTCCTGTCTCAGGATAACTATCACGAGGTGAAGGCGGAAAAGACGCCACAGAAGAGCGCTCGCAAGCTGCTGGAGATTGTCCAGGGTCAGATGGACGAGAACGGAGCTGTGCGCTTCCTGGAGTGTTTGCGGGAATGTAAGCAGCATTATCCACGTCTGCGCTGCTGGCTGGCTACTGAAAAAGGTACCATGTAAACGCAGGTTACTACTGTATTTCACTTTTCATAAATTAAAGTCCAGAATTATATCCACTAACAGCATTATCTGTATTTTTAATTTACTTTATTTTATGTTTATAGAGATCCAGCGTGGACCCACAGGTTTGTCTCTTTTTATACTCCTCTTAAACTGCCTGCTATCATATTACTGGGAATCCCTCAGGGTTCGATTCTGGGTTCCTGCCTGTAATTTCTTTTGTTTTTAGTCACTTGACTACTTGGGAGGGTCACGGTGTCTTAGTGGTTAGCACGTTTGCCTTGTAACTCCGGGGTTTGGGGTTCAAATCCCACCTCGCCGTGTTTTATGTTCTCCCTGTGCTTAAGGGGTTTCCTCAGGGAAAAAAAAGTCTTTCCCTAGTCCAAAAAGACAGGCGTTGTAGGCTGATCGGCATTTCCAAATTGTCATTAGTGTGTGAATGTGCGCGATTGTGCTTTGTGATGGTCCCCTGCCTTGTGCCCCGAGTTCCCTGGGATAGGCTAGGCTTCAGGCTCCCTGCGACCCTGTGTAGGATATGGATGGATGATGACTTGCTGCTTACTAATAATATTTACCTTATACTCTGTGCTCACTCTCAGATAACAGTACTTAGATAGGCGATGCTCGACTGTTATTAATCATTCCCCACACCGTTACACCACCACCACCAGCCTGAACTGCTGACCCTGCTGCAGCAGGACTTTTTTTTCATTTGTCTAATCTTGAACCATATAGTTTGGGTGATCCTGTGCCCCACTGTAGCCTCAGATTTCTGTTCTTGGCTGACTGGCATGAAACTCGATATGGTTCAAGGTTCAACATGATGTGTATTCAGATTTTTGTTTTTATCCCGGCTCCTCTCAGAGCTGAAACTGCAGGCTCAGTTCTCCTGCCTGTGCAGCCGCATGGGCTACTCTGTGCTGCCCGTGTCTCTGGCTCTGTTCTCCAGTGACACCCTCACACAGTTCGATCTGGAGCAGATCCAGGCGGCACCGACCCTCACGCAGCAGAGCCAGACCCTGTTGAACATCTGCCTTACTAAAGGAGAGACGGCATGCAAAAGCTTTTATACAGCGCTGTACAACGAAGACTCTCAGCTCGCCGAGGACATAAACAGTAAGGACATAGGACACACAGGTATAGTGGGTCAGTCCTCCCGCACAGAACAAAGTGAGACATTTATCTATAACGGTGAAAATACGTGCTTGCATTTTCATACTGAAACCTGATAGGCTGTTGTATTTTATGATGCCATAAAATCTACTAGTCACATGTCCAGCAGGTTTCAGGTGGTGCGATTAAGACGTCAAGATTATTACAAGTCACACTGGAGATTCACCTAAACAGAAATATTCTTAACGTGTTTCTGTTCTCATTTTCACGTGTCATATTAATTCATTTCCTTAACAGGATTTAATCATAAGCACAGTTTATAAACGATTTCATGATTCTATTCAAGCCGGCACAACAAGGTTGATCTTCCGTATCAGAAAGCTAAGCTGAAATAATTTCAGTTGATGAGGGGACCTGTAATAGTGTAGTGATTGATTTTTATTTTTCAGTCAGTAGTTCGTTAAAGGATCTGGCACTGAACAGAGAAGAGGTCGGCAGCCTCGGCATGGCAGTAGAGGAGACGCGAGGCACAGCAGCAGGACACCTGCCTTACTCAGGTGAACGAATATACATCCCACTGTTCGATCGCGGCGTCCCAGGTCACTCTGCTTACGAACGTGTTTTATTTATTTATTATTCCTCAGGAGTGCTACAGCAGGTGAGAGCTCAGCTAGGTGTGGCTGTGGGAAATGAGGAGGCCAGGCTGAACGTGTGTGAGCTGGGGGTTGCTGTAGGTCTGCCACGTCGCACAGTCAAAGAGTGTCTTCTAGACGGGGTGAGCTTAGACGACTTGGCCCAGCTGGAGGCGCTGGTGACTCTGTTCGTGGAAAAGACTCGGGACGCAGACCGGCTCCTCAGCAGAGTCGCTGAAGTTGAGATTCGAAGTAGGTCGACAATATAGGTGTCACCCAAATCCTGGCTTGCTTAAAACATGTCAAATCAAGCAACGATACAAAAAAAATGCTATTCATTTTAATAGCCAATCAAGTAGTGAAATTCTAATGGAATGCTTATTTGACTATGCAGTTTTCACTATGGTTTATCATGTTCTTCAGGCGTGCAGCTCTCTGAGCGAGGCTGTTTGTCCCTGAAGCTCCTGCAGGACGCTGACGCCCTCGTCCGCAGTGGGAACCACAGTCATTGCCACGCCTGGGATTATCTGCGTGATCATGATGACCTGCACGGCGCAGACTGTGGTGAGGATTACACGTTGTGGTCCATCTTCAGCTTCCTTGTGTGGGACTGCCTGGCCGAGGCCGTGGAGGAACCCAAGATGAAGCCCAGCGGCGGCCTGGCTGCTATGCTTCAGCAGCTGCGCGACTGTGCTCGAGTGGACACATCTCTCCTGCAGGAGCTGGAGCAGTGCTGGACTGAAGGAGGAACTGAGAACCTGCTCCAGAGCATCAGGGTTATAGCGCAAATTCTGAGAGACCTGCACCCACTACACGCCAGTCTCCATCTGTCGAGTCCTGTGGAGGGTTTGTATTCCTGCTGGACCCGGCTTCACAGGGTCACTTCTTTTCAAGGCGTGTCAGTCCGAGCCATTCGGAAAGTTCTGAACAGCGTTGTGGCTGCCTCGACGCAGCAGGACGCGACTCCTCGAGCTCAACAGTACAGAGAGGTGTGTGTTTATGTCGCAAGACTGTTAGATACAGTGCAAGCAGAGAGGAATATGAGAGATTTCGCAAACTCCTCCATTGCTCAAATCACCCAGCACATACGTCTTGTTCTCTCCGGACCTGCATTTAACATGCAGGCCTTCGATGCAGGAGTTTGGAACCGCTTGATGTCTCTGACCGAGTTTAATCCTGCGCAGCTGGGCCTGGGCCCTCTCATGCAGCTACATCAGGAGACCCTGTCTGACCTTAAGCGCTACCTCCAGCCAGACGAGTGCCACAATTTCCACTTCATCCTGGAGTCCTTTTACGTGCTCGGGTCGTCACGGCTGATCTCGGTGAACAGCACCAGGGGGCCAGTGGCCATCGACGATAGCGTAGAGGAGGACTTTTATTTCAAAGTATCCAAGCCAGCTTCCTTCCTGGTCCGCCTGCACTACCTGGGTTACACGGAAAGCAAAGGGCGCTTTGAAGTTCGCAAACCTCGTTGCGCGCGTGTTTCCCGGCTCAGCGAGGAAGGATTACGGGCGATTGACAGCTTAAGCGGGGAGGTTTTAGCGCAGGAGGATGATCAAATGTGGATTAGAGAAAGTGGGATTGGATGGTGGGAGGAGCTGCAGCGTATAGCGCAGAGATGTAAAGTTCAACTCCTGGAACAAGGCTGCTGTTTTGCGATCACAACCTTAGAGTCTGAGTGCGAAGTTAAGTTTATCTATAGACGCGGGAGGCTGTGCGCCATGCCACAGAGAGGATGCAAGGTGCTTTGAAGCAGTCCCATGCCCTGACCACATAATATTTAAAACTACTTTCACATATGCATTGTTTAGTCTGATTAAATGACAGCCTATTGTGTTGTCAATTACAATACAATTTTTTAGGTAGGTTCGAACACAACAATCGACCGGTCCGAGATCGTCTGAGCAAGGTGGAGACTTTAAAGGTTCACTTTAAAGCAAGTAATTCTGAATCGACTCACCTGCACTGCTGGAAGTGAATCAAACACACCGTGTATTTAGCTTTTTTTTTCTAGCTACGAGCTGAACCAATGCACAGAGATACTCAAGTACCATGTGTTCTGGATATTTGGAGTGACAAACAAAAAATAATTATTGCGCAGCATCTCAATAACATGTTTTCCATGCTCATGGGATTTTTGTGATTTCTTTGTGCACTTGGTAACAGTTGGTTTACATTTTAACGTCACCATAATGAATGAAAGCAGTTTATGAGGACGTTTTCAGCCGTACACACCTTCAGCCAATTTTATTGCTTTTTGGTTTGTTTCATTACGTGTAATAGGTGAGTCTCTCTCATCTACAGTATTATTCTTTTTATACCTCCAATTTCTACATCACTTGACATATACCTTCTGGTCGGAGCTGGCTAGAGCGTTGGCAGCACTTGGCCCAAATGTACTCAGAATGTTCCTTAGACCCTCCCCAATCAGTGTGCCAAATTTCACAAGTTTTTAACCAGACGGTTCTATGGGCTGCCAGAGAGAAGAACAAGAAAAAAAACAGAATAACAATAAGATGCGCATGTACCTTCAGTGCTTGGTCTAATAATAATAATAATAATAATAATAATAATAATAATAACAACTCAAACGGTGCTAACCCAATATCATATTACAGTATGTACGAATGACATGTTTGTACGAATGACATGTTACTCTTAAAAGGGAAAGTGTTCTGATCACTGTTAAAGCCATACAATCAAATGTTTGTCTAAAATTTATTAACACATTTAAAATCTAAAACAGCCAAGGAGACAAGAATTAACGAATGCAGGTAGTGTGTAACTAGCGTCGTGCCAGTCCTCCAGTCGTCGAGCTATCGGACGTGAGCAGAAAGTGCGAACCAGCCTTCTCCTTTCAGTTTATCCACCTGCACAAAGCACAAGCACTATGATAGACGACATGTTTTATCTCGGATCACTGCGTAACTTATCTTTTAGTAACAAGATTTTTTTTTTAATGCAAGTGTGAATGCAAAAAAAGCCACAATAAGATAAAAAAAGAGATCAATGTTTTGCGATCTGGTTGAAATGGAAACAGTGTTGAAATTCTGCAGCTGCAAACTTTCTGTTGTATAAAAGTGTTTAAGTGGATTTTTCTAAAAAGTCTCTCTGCATCAAGGACAATTAAAATGGCCGACACAATTGTGGATTTCGGTGCAAGGTCCTCGGCACAGAACGCCATTATAACAGGGTTGGGAATGTGCATGTTTGTGTGTGAAATGTGTGTACCTGTGTATCAGCAGACTGCTTTTGTCTTCCTTCTACATGTTGTGGAGAAACCGCGTCGGCTGACCTGCAGAAAAAAAAAAACGGGTTTAAAATCCTGAGCAGCTGCAGAGAAGCATTCTGCTGAGCTTTATAGCTTATAGCACCACATGCAGAGTGTGTTAGTGTGCATGTGACCCACCTTCTGCTGTTTGTCCTGGCGTGAGAGCGCTGGGCTCTTTCAGGTATGGACGCGCACGCTTCAGGGGTCCACCTTCCTATGACTGCAGAAAGACCGGTTTTTCATATTTATTATCAGTTATAAGCAAACGTACTGTACTGTATATCAAAACCATACATTGGTTTTCAATCACTTGTATTACTGACCCCCAGGGAGTTTCCATACTGTTTTAATTAGTTACGGTTGAGGAAAATCACAACCAATTCTTTTCAAAGTTATTATATTTATTATTAAAATTATATCTACTTGTACCGAATGTGTTCTCATTTCAAGCTCTACAAACATTAAATTGTACACCTTTAAACAATATACACGAAGTATATCAATATCAAGGGGGGGGGGGGGGGTTATTGAGTTTAGATTACAGTCAAAAAAATTTCTCAAATTAATGACATGATACTCAAGACGTAGCCCAAAATAATTTTCTAATATCTGGAATACTTTAGTCATACTGTGAAACACACACGCGCACCCACACCTGTGTGAGGACTGGTGGAGTGTGGGGGTATGGGGGAGATGGAAGGAGAGGCGCTGTGAGATGTGGTCTGTCTCTGCTGCTCGATAAGCTCCAGCAGTTTTGCCCTGGCTGCTGCACTCTGTCTGTTCAGCTCCTCAAGTCTGTCCTCCATGAGCCTCACTGAGGAATCGTCCACACCCACACACTGACAAAATAAACACACACACACACACACACACACACAACCAGTGTAACTGGTGTAGACACTCAACTGAAACGTTTCTCATGATCTTAAAAACCTTTGGATCTGAAGCTGTATGATTAAATGTTTGAAATCGGTCTTGTAGACAAAAACATAATTGTGCCGACATATTCGTTTCTTTCATTAGAAAACTTTTATTTACAAAAAGAAAAAAAAATTATTTTTTTTTAAACTGACGACTTGGAGCGAAATATTCAGAAAAGCAGCCAATAAGAGTGCAGCGTTGGTGGGAACTCATTTAATACTGTTTAAAAAGCATCTCAGGGAAATTCCTCAAGAAATCGGTCGGGAAACTGCCAATAATACATTTCTGGAAATTCTAGGCAAAAAGGGCGTCTACTTTGAAGAGGCTAAAATATGAAATTATTTAGATTTATTTTGGATTTTTTTATGACAACATAATTCCCTTTTTTTTTAGTTTTGATGATATTATTATTATAAAATGTGTGTGTGTGGTGGGGGAGGGGGATAAAAATAAAAAATGAGTGTCTAAACTTTTAAGGAGTAATATATAAAAATCATACTAAATATTTCTAAGCATTAGTACTAAACAAGCTTTACAATACTGAGTAATAATGCTACCTGTTGTGTGGGCTGGGGTCCAGCAGGGGGCGACGCACGTCTGTCTGAGCATTCTGTAGGTGAGGCATGATTGTGCACCAGCTGAGCCTGGATCGCGGCGTTCTGACGGGTTAACTCAGCTATCTGCTCTAGTACGGCATCCTGGGATAGCTGGTTCACAAGCAGGGCGGGACGAGGCAGGACGCTCTCAGGCAGGCTGGCGAACGAGGACGGAGCGCAGGAGATATCCGACTCTCCCGGTGACCCGCTGCTTGGTGTGTGAGAGCCCTCGAAGTGAAGCGAAGATCGGGTGCGTGCTGTCCGGTGGCAAATCGATTCAACATTCACGTTCTGATGGATCGTTTGTGCTTAACGATAGTTATGATTTATTATTTGACTGCCACTGTAAATTTATCATCCTACTACAAACAACAATGGTGGAGAAAAAAAAATCTGTTATGTCCCTGTAGAACTTTCACCGGAAAAGCTGACCTGTAGACGGCTTTCTGCTGTCTCTCTGCTGTGGAGGAGAGAGGAGCACAGCAGGAGAGATCAGGGATGAATCCTCTTGGTCTCTCTCAGCAGTTATTAGCTGGAGGTCTCCACCTGCAAGCACACGCACAGAAATTTGCTCGCTGATGATAAAACATGGGGCTGTAATGTATTAGACTGGCGTGCACCCAACTGTTCTGATGTTACGCTGAAACATTTTAACAAATAATTTCCATTATCATCTTTTATGCGTAAAAGAGCTATGAATTCTTAACCCTACTTTTATTTCAAATGTATCAAAGTTGGATTTTCATATTATTTTATGAAAATGTCATGTTATGTTGCGTGCTCGGCTTCGTACTAGCTTCACTGGCAGATTAGCAAAGGGAGCCAACTGTACAGGTCATGATGCACATTCACCAGAGGTAGCAAAGATCTCTGCTGCTTTTTTCCAAGCTTTATTTTTCCTTTCTAAATGTCTCTGTGCACATTTAAAGACAGGAAACCACACTGATCCTGCATTAAATAGTAAGCGATTGCAGGAAGAAACTAAAGGTTATGAATGGGGAAGTGGAAAAAACGTAGCACAGCACATGCCATAGAATCGGGCGGCTGGTAGAGTGCTCAGTTGGTAGAGCGGGTTGTCCGCTAATCGTAGGGTTGGTGGTTCGAATCCTGGCCCGGATGATCCCATGCCGTAGTGTCCTTGGGCAAGACACTGAACCCCAAGTTGCCCCCGATGGCAAGCTAGCACCTTGCATGGCAGCTCTGCTACCATTGGTGTGTGAATGAGACACAGTGTAAAGCGCTTTGGATAAAAGCGCTATATAAGTGCGCCATTTACCAGAATCGGTCTGAGGTTCAATCATGCTTTGTGATTAATACTGAACCTCTGATGTACCTACTGATGCATGCTGTAATATTAATAATAATAATAATAACAATAACGTGTGGTAGCCCATACTTGGTGTGTTTTCCTCTTCGCCCTGTGAGTTGCCATCTTTTCCCAGCTCTCCCATTGCGAGGATGACCATGTCCAATCGCTGTTCGAGTTCAACTATCCGTTCCTGCAGAGTCGCCTGTCCGAGAACACCGTAACACTAGTTTATGCCCATAAAAGTGCAACGAGAGAACTAAAAAATAGAATACGAGTAGTTTGGGAGAACAGCTGACCTGTAGGGCGGCGCTTTCCTCTCTCAGTGCGAGACACTCCGACGTGAGGGCGTCAATCAGTCTTCTCTGCTCCTTCACCTCCTCTTCCATCCTCCTCCTCACCCGCGCCTCTTTTTGCGCCTCTTCGTCACTCTGAGAGATCAAATACACGATACGCTCGGCAAAAAAATAAATATAATAAAATCAGTGATCGTACTGCTTATTCATTCAGTGCTGCAGTGAGTTTCCTCACTCGTCTCAGATGACCGACGATGCGTCCTAGAGTACCGACGAGAGCCGCAGAGAAGCCGGTAAGGCCGCGGCCGTGCTGAAGCTTGGGTTGCTCCAAGGGACCGAAAAGCTCCTGCGGCTCCAAGCAGGCCAGGTCGGTCTCCACCTGAGCCAGCGTGTCCTGCAGCAGCTCCAGGCTCGTCTGGTTAGCACTCTGAGAACTAAAGCCTGAGGCTTCAGGAGAGCGCCCTCTGGTGGTTCTGAAAGACCTGCTCTTACCAGCTGAAAAAGACAAATCAGAAGTTACTCACGCTGCCGGTTTACCCTTAAACTTACAAGCCTTTTTTTCATATTTTTTATAAACTTTACCTTCAACAACCTAAAAGAAGGAAAAGTAAAAACTCTACTTCCTATTGACTTACTTTTAGAAACGTCTCTAAGTGTGTTGCTCCGTTTGGTTCATATATTTGTCTGCGAACATTCAGAGAACATTTAAAAGCATCAGGTTGTGCAACATTACCTGAACAAGAGGGAGAAGGTTCAGGATTGAGGACCTGATTGACCAGAGCGGTGGACTGCTCTGCCTCATACTGACACTGCCTCGACTTTAAACGCTGCACGGCCAGGGTTGCGTTCAGAGCTTTTTCGGAATAAGCAGAGAAAAATAACAAAAATATTTATAAAAACTTCTCAGGGACTTCAGTGAGATTTTCTTGACAGGAAGTTTTTTTTTACCTGCATGATCCTCAGAGCCTGTTGCATTACAAGGAGTCTGAGGCACGTTCTGCTGCAGTGGCTGCCGAATTGTTGTCCAAACAGGAGGCTTTGCTTTACACGTTTTTCTCTTCGGCCTATAAAACAGCGCATGAAGCTGATTAGCTCCCGGCTGGACAAGTCCTCTATTCTTAAATCTGTAATCATGTATTAATATGGAGCATATTACCTGTTCATTTCAGTGTCACAGCTGACTGAGACATCCTGAAGATCTTCCCAATGCTCTGCTGCAGAATCATCCACTTCATTTAAAGCCTGAAGAAATTAATTATAAAATAATAAATTTCACATCATTCCGTTCACTTGTGCGTTTAAGACTTCACTCCAAACTCAAAAAAAAAAAAAAACCCACCCCTCAAATAATGCAGTTCCTAATGAACGTTTTTCGTAACGAGGCATTAATTTAGCATTTATGGAATGATATTCTAGCACGGAGGTCTTCAACAGGGGGTCCGCGACCCCTAGGGGGTCGGCGGAGGTACTGCATGGGGGTCGCGAATGTTTTGGTACCAGTTTGATATAACACAATTTCATACAATATATATAATTAAGGGGTCCCCGCTCCATCTCGCCATCAGTTTGGGGGTCCTTGGCCTGGAAAACATTGAAGACCCCTGCTCTAGCATCAACGTTTATCAGTCAGAGGTGAAATCATAACTTTTATGTTTCTTAAGTGCTTTACGAGAAACTGTTAAGAAACGAGCAGCGTTTTTTTTTATCTTATTAGTTTCGTGAAAGAAAAACGAGAGGCTAGTGATGGAATGACTCTTTATAGCTGCTATACAGATGTTCCAGAACATTTACCGTATCTATAAATGGATAAAAAGTCAACAAATAATGTTTGCAAATTGATGAGGTATAAGAGGAATAAGAAACACGCCAGGATAACCATCATTTATAATATGGGTGGTAACAGTAAGTCACTCCGCATCACATAAGCCTGTGTCACACCATCCTTTCCTTGATTATTTGCCTAGAACAGCATGCCCCCAAGTGTTTTATTCTAAATACAGTACGTATGAATCTCCAGAACGAAAGAATTTCACTCTGTTTATATGTCTGAACGTCGAATACCCGATTCGTGTACAGACAGCCTTAGACTGCACTCAGTACCTGCTGGTCCATCATCGACTGGCTGAGCAGTGACAGCTGCGTTGGCGGATCCGTTTTCTGCAGCACAGGAAGTTCAGAATCCGAGCCGCAGTCAGGCGCCACGGTGACGCTCAGAAAACCTGGAATAAAAACCGCACGCCGCACGGACAAAGTTAAGAGAATAAGCCTCAAAGATGTTCGTAAGTATGGTGAGGGAACAACGCTGTACCTTTCTGTCTGCGAGGCGTGTCGCCAAACAGATCTTTCACCAACGCCAGCGCTCGATCAGACCGCGCGAGAACGTCCTGCAGCTCACAGTGATCCGAGAACACCTACGTAAACACAAACGTGTGCTTCAAAAGCCTATAAAAGAGAAAGTGGCTGCTTAAATCATCTCGGAGCTTTACTTATGTGACTGAGAATGTTGACTATTTTTCAAATCAGACACCCAAAATAAAAGGTTATAGTATTTTAGCAGATTTTTATTCAGTTTTTGGCTTCCAAGTCCAAATCGGACCAGTTCTAAATTCTAAATAAAGGCCAATATCCATCTCTCGCTACCTGAAACATGTGCTGATTACCTTATTTGCGCAAGATAAATCGTTTTCAGTGTGGAAGCAACTCCAAATATTGGTCTTGGAGTTGACTCTTCGGGTTCAAAACCTGGAATCAATGAATCAACTTTTTTTTTTGACGACGACTTGACACAATGACATACTCATCGCAGCTCTACCTCCATCCGTCCGTTTTCAGTACTTTTAGTCCTACACAGGTTCGTGGGGAATCTGTCTCAGTTAACTCGAGCAAGAAGTAGGGGACACTCTGGACAGGGTACCAACCAATCACAGGGCACAATCACACACACATTCACACAAAACAGACAACTCGGAAATGCCAATCATCCTACGCAGTATGTCTTCGGACTGTGGAAGGAAACCAAGGAGTAGACAGAGGAAAGCGTGAGGAGAACATGCAAGCTCTATGCACACACAAGGCAGAGGTGTGATTCAAACCCTCGGACCCCGGATGTGCGAGGCAAATATGCTAACCACTAAACCGCGCCCCTCCTAGACCAAATAATCAATGATGAAATTAATATTTCATAATTATTTGTTATCAAATAAACAGTATTTGTGTTCAAATTTAAAACAAACAGTGATTGTTGTTGACGATGGATGAAACGTGATCCATGCGTGCGTGTGTATACCTCTCGGAATAATCGCAGTCTGGTCTGGTCCAACCCAGGAGGGCTGGTCGGCCGCGGCTTTCTCTTCTTCAGCGATTTTTCACTGAGCTCCCACTGTGCAGCAGCTCTGTTGCGAGATCGATGAATGTCGTGACGCCTGGACTGATGGAGGAAACGCGTTTTAAGAAAGGAAAATACACGACAGAGCAACACAAACCCGCAGTAAAATGTGCAAAAGGAACTTCTTAGTAGGTTCAAGATTAATTAGTAGGTTCAGGTTAATGATCAGAAGAACCTTCTGGGGGTTCAAGCCCAAGCACTGCCAAACCTGTTGGGCCCTGAGCAATGCCCTTAACCATCTCTGCTTCAGGGGTGCTGTATCATGGCTGACTCTGAGCTGGGATATGATTTACAATTTGTTTTTATTATTATTATTATTATTCCTCTGTGCTGTAATGTGACAAATAAAGACTTCTTCTTCTTACCAGTTCCTCATCTGTAGATTTGTGCACTGACAGGTCATTAACTGTGCTCTGAATGTGGAAGAGAAAGAATCACTATGAGCAAAATGACAAAGATTAGACATTTTATATACACATCATTTAAAATTTTATATATATATATATATATATATATGTGTGTGTCATTATATATATATGCCCACATGTCATTTAAAATTATATATATATACACGTCATTTAAAATTATATATACACACGTCATTTAAAATTATATATACA
>JAFFST010041318.1:109678-122178 GCA_022414735.1 Noturus placidus | reverse complement strand
ACAACTGACTCGAGACTTCAATTGGACACATGAACAATTGACTTGAGACTTGACATGGACTCATGAACAACTAACTCAAGACTTCACATGGACTCGTGAACAACTGACTCGAGACTTGATTGGACTTGTGAACAACTAATTCGAGGACTTGAATTGTACTCATGAACAACTTACTTGAGAGTTGACATGGACTCGAAAAGCTAACTCAAGACTTGAATTGGACTCATGAACAACTGGAGACTTGACTTGGACTCTTGAACAACTGACTCAAGACTTAACATGGACTCGTGAACAACTGACTCGAGACTTGATTGGACTTGTGAACAACTGACACAAGACTTGACTTGGGCTCATGAACAACTGACTCGAGACTTGACATGGACTCGTGAACAACTGACTCGAGACTTGAATTGGACACATGAACAACTGACTGAGACTTGACTTGGACTCGTGAACAACTGATTCGAGGCTTGAATTGGACTTGTGAACAACTAATTCGAGGACTTGAATTGGACTCGTGAACAACTTACTCGAGAGTTGACATGGACTCGAAAAGCTAACTCAAGACTTGAATTGGATTCATGAATAACTGGAGACTTGACTTGGACTCTTGAACAACTGACTCAAGACTTGACATGGACTCGTGAACAACTGACTCGAGACTTGAATTGGACTCGTGAGCAACTGACTGAGACTTGACTGGGACTTGTTAACAACTGACTTGAGACTTGACTGGGACTCGTGAACAACTGACTCGAGACTTGAATTGGACTCGTAAACAACTGACTTGAGACTTGAATTGGACTCGTAAACAACTGACTTGAGACTTGACTTGGGCTCATGAACAACTGACTCGATACTTGACATGGACTTGTAAACAACTGACTCGAAACTTGAATTGGACTCGTAAACAACTGACTTGAGACTTTTGACTGGGACTTGTGAACAACTGACTTGAGACTTGACTGGGACTCGTGAACAACTGACTCGAGACTTGAATAGGACTCGTGAGCAACTGACTGAGACTTGAATTGGACTCGTGAGCAACTGACTGAGACTTGACTGGGACTTGTGAACAACTGACTCGAGACTTGAATTGGACTCGTAAACAACTGACTTGAGACTTGACATGGACTCATGAACAACTGACTCAAGACTTGACTTGGGGTCATGAACAACTGACTCAAGACTTGACTTGGGCTCATGAACAACTGACTCGAGTCTTGAATTGGACTCGTGAACAACTGATTCGAGACTTGAATTGGACTCGTGAACATCTGACTCGAGATTTGACATTCACTCGTGAACAGCTGACTCGAGACTTGAATTGGACTCGTGAACAACTGACTCAAGACAGGACACGGACTCGTGAACAACTGACACAAGACTTGACTTGGACTCGTGAACAACTGATTTGAGGCTTGAATTGGACTCGTGAACAGCTGACTTGAGACATGTACTCGTGAACAACTGACTCGAAACTTGACTTGGACTCAAACAACTGACTCAAGACTTGACATGGACTCTTGAACAACTGACTCGAGACTTGACTATCAGTATGTGATGCAGCAGCAAATATCACAATGATCCCTCTCTAAACACACCGAGCCAGCATTATTATATACATTTGTGACACAGCTGAAGGCATGTGTTCATCACCTGTTTGAAAAGTGCTGTTATATAAATGAAAAAAAAACAAACAATAACAATATAGCCAAGTCTTACCCTGTGATAATCTTCTTCCCATTTAATTTGAAAAGCAATCAATTAATCCAAAGGGAAGCTGCGTGTTAGCTCCCCCCCCAGTATTAGCTACCATATGCAAATAACATCTAAGTTTATCAAGTTCAATTGCATCTATGCACGGTTCTCGTTCATTGATGTTTTATCTTTTAAATGAAACTGCTATGGCCTATTCATTGTTGTTGACATATTTCATAAATATGAAAAGAGATTTGTATGTCTTATTAGATGATAGAGCTCTGAATTTTTGTTTAAATTGATTTAGTACTTAGGTCTATGCACTGACAATGGAATTTTGCACTAAATGACAAAAAATATATATCTTACCTCAATTTTCTATGAATGTTCTGTTTTCTTGTAATTATAGGGACTTTTGGGTCAAATGTAATAGTTTGAAAGTAAAAGTTTTTTGATTGGGTATAAAAATGAAATGAATGATTTAAGTAAAACCCTGTATGCTTTAAGATAATTTTGAATAAATGAACGAGACATTCTGTAGTAATCAGTTTTAATATTTCAGAATTGATTTATCCTCGTACGCTTTTAATTTTAAAACAATAACTAGCTGAAAGAACTATTGCTAAACTTAGAGTTGAGACTTGACTTGGACTCCACCTCAGGGACTTGTGAACATGTCTGCCATTTTGTCCGTGAGTGTAAGCGTTCCTCTCATAGAACCCCTTTCTATTAAAATAGTCATTAGATTTTCCATTTTCCATTTACATTACATTTATTCACTTAGCAGACGCTTTTATCCAAAGCGACTTACAAATGAGAGATACAAGCAAAGTGATATCAAGCAGAGAACAATACAAGTAGTGCTACTATACAAGATCTATTAACTGAGTACTAGAAGAAGCAAAGTGCATAGAGTAGAGGTGTAAGTGGATTTTTATTTATTTATTTATTTTTTAAAAAATTATTATTATGAGATAGTTAGGTGTTGACGGAAGAGGTGGGTCTTTAGCTGTTTCTTGAAGATGGTGAGAGAATCTGCGGTCCAGATTGAGGTTGGAAGTTCATTCCACCACTGAGGAACAGTTAGTGTGAAGGTTTGGAAAGTTGAGGTATGAGGGAGCTGTTCCAGACAAGGTCTGGTACATGAGCATCAAGGCCTTGAATTAGATGCGGGTGGCTACAGGAAGCCAGTGGAGGGAGAGGAAGAGGGGTGTGACATGGGTTCTCTTCGGCTGGTTGAAGACAAGGCATGCTGCTGCATTCTGAATCATCTGCAGGGGTCTGATGGAGCTGGCTGGGAGGCCCAAAACTAGAGAGTTGCAGTAGTCCAGTTTTGAGATTTTAGATTTCCATAATAAGTCTAATAATGTTGGGTTGTGATTTCATAAAAAATAACGGTAGGGCTGGGCGATATATCGATATTAACATCGATATTGTGATAAATGATTATGCGATATAATTTTCTGAGCTCTCGTTAGTATGGTGATGTGTTTTTTACATTTTTAATCATTACAAATGAAACAGTACTGAACGGTTGGCGTTGGTTTGATGTAAAAAAAAAAAATCTTCTTGGTCATTGTAGGCATTAAAGAAAAGTATCGTCAAACTCAGTTTAACAGGTTTTGTTTATATTACTACTGTTTTGCAGACAGTTTGTTAGCTAAATTATAGGATCGTGTATCATAGAAATGTCCTCAAGTATCGTGATAAGATATTTTTGTCATATCACCAAGCCCTAGTCCACAATACATATCTCCCTTATCCATTGTCTCATCACAAGTGCTGCTTTGTATAATGTTACTAATTCAACATGTCTCTGCGTCCACCCGGAGAGATGTTATCCAAACTATTCTATCACCACTGCTTCTTCTTTCTGCTCATATTCCCCAGTGCCATGATTTCACAAACAGTGAAATATCTTTACACATACTAAGAGACTAAAGAAAAAAGTTTAGCCTTTTACACAGCTGCTGCCTCAACTTTTAGCCTCATCCATCCTCTTAGAAAACAAAACAACAGCAATTAGTAACCTAAAACCTGGCTGAAATGTTAGCATGACCTTATGACTTTAGAGGTCATAGTCTCCTCCACTGACTTCAGCTCCGCATGTTTGCTTTAGTAATTGTTAGTCTTTTAAGCCCTGTTTACGCTAGTGCGTTTTTGTTTGAAAACGGCGTTTTAAAATGAAAACGATCCTCGTCCACACTGCGTTTCCGCTGTGTTTCAGAAACGATATCCAACGACACACTAAAAGACCAAAAACGCATGTTACATGACCATTCATGCACACTGGGCATGCGCATACAGGTGTAAACAGGAAGTTGGTTACTAGTCCAAACCGGCGTTGAATGAAGGGCTTATGCCGCTTGAAATGAGATTTGCTGCCGATTGGTCTAATCCTAGCTCACCGCTTGCGCATGTAGCAGCTGCAGTATTATAAAATACAGAATTGAACTGCACAATGGCTGCTAAGAATGACGACAAAGCCAGCAAAGCTTGCCGTTCAGTCTCCGTGTTGTCGTGTATTCGATCAAGGTAGCGTAATGGTCATATGGTAGAGGCTTGACGAATCTGGGAAGGATACACATTGATCCAGAAGATCCAAATCGAGGAGGCGAATGTCGGCGGAGCCACGCCTTTGTTTTCAGAAGTCTTCGTTTTGGTCTGTTTACACAGAAACCCGAGCCCGGAGTTTTCAAACTAAAACTGGATTTTCCCCACGTCTCCTTTTTTGAGGGTGGAAAACGCCGGAAAAGTGTAGACGACAGGCGTAACCGTAGCAAATGTTATGCGTTTTAAAACGAAAACGCAGTAGTGTTAACAGGGCCTGCGATGTTAAGAGGATGTCGTGAGTTGTATGAAATGAATGTGTGAACATCACGTTAGAATCCAACATTTAAAATGAAACTGATTGAAGATAAACACTACGATTTCTGTGCATGATTTTTGTGTTGGACCGAGCCTGAAAATGGGTTCAGCTTCTGTTTTTGTGTGAGGTTTTCTCTCAGTGGGTTGTGGGTTGGCAGACATTTTGATGAATAGTGGTTTTATTTGGACTGCACTGAAATATGATATCAAATATTTTCACTGACCAAGAAAAAAAAAAAAGCTCACGTGAACCAGTTAGTTAGCTAGCTGACCTTACTCATGTAATCGTCTATGCAGTGCGACATAACGCAATTAAACACTCCAGACATGTCTAGCCGGTCAAGTAAGTAATTAATAAAACATAACTGGGCATGCTGTTATAGTAAGTAAGTCAAATTTATTTGTATAGCACGTTTCACACAGCGAAGCTGACCAAAGTGCTGAACAGAGTAGGGACAATAAAATAAACAGAATAAGACTAAATAAAAACAGACATTAGACAATCGTAAAAATTCAAAGTGTGATCAAAAAGCCTGACAGAACAGATATGTTTTTAGTCTCGTTTTAAAAATGGAAATGGAAGGAGCAAGGCAGATGTCCAGTGGCAGCTGATTCCATAGACGGGGTGCAGCAACAGGAAATGCTCTATCCCCCTTTGATTTTAACCGTGAATGAGGGACATGCAAAAGAAACCTATCAGAAGATCTTAGAAATCGGAACCTATCAGAAGATTGTTAAGAGTTTTAAAAACAAACATCAGAATCTTAAACTGAATTCTAAAACGGACTGGGAGCCAATGAAGCGATGCTAAAATTGGGGTGACATGATCATTACTTACTTACTTACTTACACTTGCATGCTGTTATAGGAAAATAATCAACAATGTGGTGGTGTGTTGCGGCTCGAAACGAAGGGTAGTTGCATGGAAAAGGTGATCGTTTTCCCATAATCACATCATAAAGTGCTTTATTCCTCTTACACCACAGCAGTTTGCCAGCGATTACATTTATTTAATGAATAATACATCATAGATTTTTTCTGTTTATTAGTTAGGTCCTGTTAACACTTATGCTGTAATGGCTATAAAAAAGAATGTCTCTCTCTATCTCTCTCTCTCTCTCTCTCTCTCTCTCTCTCTCTCTCTCCAGCGTTACTGTTTTCTCTTTTCTGAGGTTAATAAGACAAAAAATATATATATATACAGCATGTTATGTAAATGGAAAATGTAACAAATATTGATAATAACATGAATCCAAAGAAAGTTGAAAACAGTAGATGGTTTAATAATTGGAAAGATAACACACATACATCAGCATGATGTTTGGCTGTATTTGAGTGTTCACACGTACAGCGACTCGCAGCGACAAAGCGATGTGGGTATATGGGCGTGTCCAGCGATGCGACAAAGTTGAGAAAAGTTTAACACTATGCAAATTTGGAGCGACGGCGCAACGACTGCGAATGGGACTGAAGACAGACGATCGCACGCGATCCGCGATTCGCCATGCTGGCAGTGAGTCCAAATGGTTTTCGTGGACCCAGACAGTCCGGCTCTCGTGTTTTCGGCCACAGAGAGACGCTGCTTCTCCTTCATCTCGTAGGACATGATGCATATACAGTATATACACTGGTGAATTTTATATACAAACGCTCTCCCTCCAGAATGTTTCATTTTAGCGGCAGGAAAACTGGTTCGTTGTTAAAAGTGGAATTCTAGTTGCGCCACCCACTGATAAATGTTACTATGGGAAATTTAAACTCGTCAGGGCTGTAAGGCAGCGCCTAGTTTGGTGGTGAGTTATTACATCTCCACACCAAATTTACACAACTTTCCTTGACTTTACCCTACTTTTTGGAGCGTTTTAAACGACTGAGTAAATATTCATTCCAACTAGTTAATTGGTATAACGTGATGAGTATTAAAAACATCCATTACCAGTGATCCAAAACGAAGTTGTGTCGACATCTTTCCATTTCGCAAGAGCTACAGTACGTGTGTGGGATTAGTGTTGAAGTGAAGGGATGATTTCTGTATAAACACCCCTTAACATTCAGAAGGACAGTGGAATGGAATAGCACGTGCCAACACACGACACACACATGCACACACACACACACACACACACACACACACACACACACTCATGCACATACGCTTTAATACAGAGAGTGTAAAGTGACACTTGCCATGCTTTCTGTCTCTTAGCACACTGGCGCACACACACACACACTGGCACCTCAGCACATAGTCTTATACAATTTGATGTGTTCTTTTTAGTCAATTTACATTTGCAAAAACAATTTTTAGGTGAAAGTAGGTGGTGATTTGAATGGAGCAGATTCGATTGGGTTTCCTTGGTTCACTGTTGTTTATTAGTAGTCTGGCAGGCATGTGGAATTATTGAGTCAAGCCGTGAGACTTTTAACTGCATACGAAACAGACACTCTATTGTCTTGCATAATGTTTGCTCGCCAAGGAAGAAAGTCAATGGAGCTGCACGCCTGATTTAGTCATAGGAAGGTCATATGGTTGAAGTCAGAATTGACCCCCCCCCCTTCATGCATTAGAAATCAATACCTGTTTAGACGAGTCTGCATGAAGTAAACAACAAAACAGCGGCAGAGCACCACCCCCGACCCCGAGTCTGAACCTTGAGAAGCGTAATACGTTTTCCTTGATGGATTTAAAAGTCCCATGTGATATCTGCATGCATCGGTTTCTCGTCCCCGTATACATCTGCGCAAACAGAGGTTTCTATTCAGAGAGCGAAGCTGCAAGCGAGCCCTGACTACGGATAACACATCTGCAAAGAGGCCACCAGCTTTCAGACTCGACACAAGGACTGAATCGGAGCCAGCTCCTGTAGCAGCGCTTCCTGGCTTATTACACCATTGTGCATTCTTTCCATCCTGCTGTGATTCTGCATTACGTTCTCCTCTTCTGGAGATCCATGGAGTCAGATCTGTCGTTACATACTACATTTCACATGCCTGCAGGGAGTCTGTGCTAGTCAGGACACGAACGTACCCGCTTCTCTTATCCCCAACCTCCTCCCACTTCACGTTCCAATTGTTCTTCTGTAAATCAGTGGAAGAAAGCCTTCCCTTGAGCACAGTGACTTAAATCAGGAAAGAATGCAACTTTTAGAAGTGAGGGAGCTCAGATAGTTACACCTTTGCTGCGCCTCAATTCGCCCACTATCCTAAATACAGTCCCTCTAAGGTTTTGCGATTTTGGGATCGCAGAAAGGAATCAAGCAAACGCCACAATAGGGCTGCAACCATTATTTTTACGATTAATTATTAATCGGGTGGGGGGCAAACTTCCAGTACCATTTTTTTTCCGTTCCAGTACTCATCGGTTTTTGCAAATTATAATTTCATTTGTAAATAAATTTAAAATAAATCCATCCATGAACGATCGTCAGCTCAGCTAACGTGGTAATTGTGAATGCACGCGAATAATCACATTGATTAATTTTTAAACATCTCATTTGAATATATTTTGATACATTTAACAATATATATATATATATATATATATATATATACACAGTATATATATTATTTAAACATTTTAAAAATTTTCCTACGGACCCCCTGCAATTACACCACTGACCACTAGGGGTCCACGGAAACGCTGCACTAGACAGTAGAGTACACAGTACATAGTGTAAGTGTATAGTATTTCATTTGGGACACAAATTTTGTATTTGCTCTCTGAAGCGTGTTTTCGGAACAGAACGTATTGAGTAAATGTAACGTAATGAGTAAATGTACAGCGCGCAGACCAACTAATCGATAACGAGATTCGTTGACAACGAATTCGTTTTCATAATCGATTATTATCGATTTTATCGATTAGTTGTTGCAGCTGTACTCCACAAGATTTACCACAGATTTTTGGCAGCTTCGGGTCAAGACGTGTCATGTGACGTCATCACAATGCACATTCAGCCAAAGCCCTCTTCGATTCACGTGTGTCGAACAGGAGTACAGCTAAACAACAAACGTCACTGTGAAAGAATAATGTCATGCAATTGCATTTCTTGAATTCAAGTAATTTAGCTAATTCTCTGCAAGATGCATTGCAAATTTTGAAAAAATTCACAGCAAAATCAAGCATTTTGGCCACAAAAATCACAATACACCTCAGTGAAATCCTGTACGGACTGACTTAGGCGTCAGGTCTGGTTTAAAAAGCGCTTTATAGTCCACACTTTGAATTGCCAAACTTTTCACTTTAACACTCACACTACCTTTAATTTCCTTTCCTCTCCTCTCTTATCCGGTAATTGTGGAGGACTTTTCTCTTGTCGAGCTTATTCCTTTTTTTTCAGGCGCTGACTCTAGAGGTGCTGCTCTGGCTGTAAATTCCTCTCCGTTATGACACCGAGTAATACTCAAGTCCTGCCACTTTCTTAGCAGGAGAAAGGATTGCTTTCACTTTACAGGTTCTGGTCGGACAGCATGATGAAGGATTTTCAGTCTGCTTCTACTTTCTCAGACCTATTGCTTTTGGCTCAATCCCAGATCATTGCCCGGACATCTAACATCCTTTTATTATATCAATACTTTCGTTGCGTAATGAAGTCCAAATGCAATTGCAACCATATGCATGATGTCATAGCATTATAGTCATAGGGTAAATGATTAAAGCCCGGTTCACACTGCACAGACAGATGGCGACCGACTGCGACAGTCACCAACTTTTTTTGGGGCGGCTGTGGCTCAGTCGGTAGAGCGGGTTATCCTCTAATCCACTAATCGTAGGGTTGGTGGTTCGAATCCTGGCCCGGGTGATCCCATGCCGAAGTGTCCTTGGGCAAGACACTGAACCCTAAGTTGGCCCCGATGGCAAGCTAGCACCACGTTGGTGTGTGAGTGTGCTCTGTAAGTCGCTTTGGATAAAAGCATCTGCTAAATGAATAAATGTAAATGTAAATGTAAAAACTGGCCGTTGGATTTATGTTGGGAATGTTGTCACGTCTGTCATGTTCACAATGCCAACACAGACACCAACAAACCTTTTTATACAGACAGTCAAACTGGATTAATAATGGATAATCCTTTTACCACAATTAATTCTAATAAAATTGTACAATTACTAGTGTCTTTACCTGTCGTTCATCACCTGAAAAGACGAAGAGTGCAACGAAAGAGGTTGTGGGTGAAGTCTTGTTGCGATGTGAGAGACTGGGTGCTTACTTGCATTTATAGACAGAACTGCAGACAGAGGATGTTTCAATATTTTGTCGAGGACGTAACCTGGCCTGGGCATTCAAGGCTCTAGCCCTGGAGATTTTTTCAAACGGCAACATTAAAGCGGTCACCTGCGTTATTTACGCTGCTTTCGACTTAACTAGAAATTGCGAAATCAGAGCTCGCTGTGATGA
Organism: Noturus placidus; assembly: GCA_022414735.1. NCBI lineage: Eukaryota > Metazoa > Chordata > Actinopteri > Siluriformes > Ictaluridae > Noturus > Noturus placidus. The sequence continues at coordinate 112,213 of JAFFST010041318.1, read as the reverse complement.
GTGATGTATTTTTCGCCTTGTAGATTTATGCGTATACATGACAGTATGGACAGTCTGTATGAGTGTTGACTAAGAGACTGTAGGCTGAGCTGAGTAATGCTGGAGGTTCCCAGAGCCGTGGTGTGTCACAAACCAGTGGTATGACTAAAAAAGAGACATCACAGAGTAATGACTTGATTTGTGGCCACATTTACAACCCCTTAAAGCGGAGGCTTCAAAAGTCAGGTCACTTCATTTAACCAAATTTATGGTCAGGCACCGATGGCGTTCCTTGTTTCACCGCTTTTTACTTATCCCATTCTGAATTGGGTCGTCTTTCTGAAACAGACAGTCCAGTCAGAGTGAGTCAGAGAGAAAGAGAAGCAGCATTGTTTGCAATTTGCTGCACTCAGGCTTTGTCAGGAGCTCATCCTCCACAGCATTGTGGAATGCCAAGCCAGAAAAATCCCTAAAGCTTTGCTAATTTGCACGGGGAGATGGTTATTGAAAAAAGTGCCCCGGGCCTCTCTCTCTTGTGTTTATGCAGCACTTTTTATACAAATTTATATATATATATATATGCAGTCTGGGATCTTGTAAAGCATATACAAATGAATGTTGCGTCATCCAAATACACTTAACCAGAGACATGTTTTTGGACGCCATGAAAACGTTGAATGCATTAAATCATTTTGTCGTGAATGATTCACATGCTGACAGAACGTGCTGCATTATTATTCCCTCAAGCCATTCCCTGCTCCAGCATTTGCATGCGAATGTAACTTATAATGCACGTTTCACAAATAGCTACAACTCCAGAGACTGGGCTTGGAATAAACTGGTAATGTATGATGGGAATGTTCCTGCTCTATGTGGGAGGCAGCTTTTTGGCTTGACATCATCAATCTATGATACCCACGATGATCCTTTTGCACCAGCTGGTTGTGTGAAATCCCACATTAACATTTTACTGTGCTTCACACATGGCAAATAAATGTTCGCCAGTGCTGAAATTCTCTCATCTGAGAGACTCGGGCTTCATCGCAAGTGTCTTAAAAGCAGTTGCACTGAATTGCTAGGAGAGTAACAGTAAGCAGAATTCGGTTCAGTTTGATACAGTAATGTCTTGATTGAATACATTTTCAGTGCAGGGAAAATAAGATAGTGTAGGTTATTCTTCATTGGCACAATATTTCACTCCACAAGTCTTACTGGGAAGCCAAAGTGCTCCCTTACACCAAACACGTTGATTCAACATAAAGGTTTCAAGGATTCTATTTCAGAAAAAGAAGTGTGTAAGTTCTGAGTGTGTAAGTGATCGGTCGGCACCCCGTCCAGGGTGTCCCCCGCCTTGAGCCCTGAGTCCCCTGGGATAGGCTCCAGGCTCCCACGCAACCCTATTTAGGAAAAGCAGAATGAAAAATAGATATATGGATGCAGTGTGTAAGGTAATATTTGTTCCACCTCACATAGTATAGGCTCTTTTTTTTTTTTTTTTTAAATATATATACAGTGCCCTCCACTAATATTGTCATACTTGGTAAATATGAACAAATAAAGTTATGAAAAATTGTCTTACTTGTTTAACTTTTTGATTTAAAAAATCATAAAATTGTTCGGCTCTCATGGATATCAAATAATTGCAAGCACAGCACAGGTTTATCTAAAAGTAAAAAAAAAAAAAAAATATATATATATATATATATATATATATATATATATATATATATGCAGTCTGGGATCTTGTAAAGCATATACAAATGAATGTTGCGTCATCCAAATACACTTAACCAGAGACATGTTTTTGGACGCCATGAAAACGTTGAATGCATTAAATCATTTTGTCGTGAATGATTCACATGCTGACAGAACGTGCTGCATTATTATTCCCTCAAGCCATTCCCTGCTCCAGCATTTGCATGCGAATGTAACTTATAATGCACGTTTCACAAATAGCTACAACTCCAGAGACTGGGCTTGGAATAAACTGGTAATGTATGATGGGAATGTTCCTGCTCTATGTGGGAGGCAGCTTTATTCTTTTTTTGGCTTGACATCATCAATCTATGATACCCACGATGATCCTTTTGCACCAGCTGGTTGTGTGAAATCCCACATTAACATTTTACTGTGCTTCACACATGGCAAATAAATGTTCGCCAGTGCTGAAATTCTCTCATCTGAGAGACTCGGGCTTCATCGCAAGTGTCTTAAAAGCAGTTGCACTGAATTGCTAGGAGAGTAACAGTAAGCAGAATTCGGTTCAGTTTGATACAGTAATGTCTTGATTGAATACATTTTCAGTGCAGGGAAAATAAGATAGTGTAGGTTATTCTTCATTGGCACAATATTTCACTCCACAAGTCTTACTGGGAAGCCAAAGTGCTCCCTTACACCAAACACGTTGATTCAACATAAAGGTTTCAAGGATTCTATTTCAGAAAAAGAAGTGTGTAAGTTCTGAGTGTGTAAGTGATCGGTCGGCACCCCGTCCAGGGTGTCCCCCGCCTTGAGCCCTGAGTCCCCTGGGATAGGCTCCAGGCTCCCACGCAACCC
>JAFFST010041318.1:74352-103732 GCA_022414735.1 Noturus placidus | reverse complement strand
TGTTTCGAAACACTTAAGTGTGACAAACATGCAAAGGAACAGGAAATGAGGAAGGGGGCAAACACTTTTTCACACCACTGTAACGTGCTTCTGATTGGCAGGCCTGGCAAAATCAAGCTCCATTAAATCTTTACTCTGTGCCAAGAAAGCAGAAACCTCATCAGAATCGCTGAGTCACAGCCTCTCAGAATCTAATCTCACGCTGTCCCACCCTGTGCTTTAATATACCGCCCTGTCGTCTAAAGCTGGGACCACTGTAGGTATTTATTCAGCTGGCCTTCTTAAGCGTTAATAGCACTTATTCTCACTGTTTCTTATCAGCTGTGCTTACAGCTATGGAGAATGTCCGCACTTCATAGGATCGCTTGATATTTTTATGGGCTAGTCTATAACTTATTTACTAGTTGCATGTCTAAAGCTTCTCACACACCAAGAAGTGTTTGAATATATTCAGATACTGATAGTGTTAGTAATTTTCTTGGATGTCAGTTGTTCCTACAGGCTGAAGGTACTGGCAAAGAGTGTGGCTATGATTAGTGACTTTATTCCTAGCACTTTCTTTGTAATTCAGGCTGGCCAGGAAAAATAAACACAATGTTTTTTCTATGATCATACGCAAGCGGTGGAAGGTGGACAACAGTCGTAACCACTGCTTGTGTATGTCTTCTTGCCAGTAGTGTGATTCATTGAGAAACAAGTTAACTGTTTAAGCCAAAGCTGGTTCATGGTAGGTGTAAAAAACCTAGCCAGTCACTTCCTAATGATATTGTTAACTGCAGGTTATATTTTGTTACATGTTGGGAGTTTGACCATTCTCTGTTCTCACTGTGACTACGTTTACATGAACAGCAGTAATCTAATTATTGACCTTACTCTGAGTAAGAAAAGAATGTGATTAAGGTGTTTACATGAGTCGCTTTTAGAATACTCCTGTCATGTAACCGTTTTACATGTTATAGATCATAATTAGATTAACAGCACACGTCATTACGTCATCGCGCCACATCGTTCGACGTCCCTCTAGAATTTCATGTATTAACATACAGTTCATTATTAATTAATAATTATTAACATACGGTTAATTATTTGTCACGCTATACGTGCTAATAGATGACTGATTGAAGACATGGGTGCGTCCCGAACCGCATACTTACCCACTATATAGTATATTCAAATACATATATTTCTCATACTATATAGCAGGTAAGTACGCGGTTTCGGATACAGCCTGCTCTTATTTGCCGTCAAATGGTTGAGCACCACACGTCTTAATTCGATTTGTGATTATTTCGAGTATGACTTTAACCGGATTAAGATAATGAATAATCGCTGTTTACATGCTAGTTTCTTAATCAGAGTATCATCTTAATCGCGTTAATATCGGATTGTTGTTGTCCATGTAAACGTACTGACTGTTTTGGGGTGGTAGAGCGGGTTAGCCACTAGTTGTAGGGTTGGCGGCTCAGTTCCCATCCCACATGTTTCCACATGCTGAGGTGTCCTTGGGCTAGACACTGAACCCCAAGTTGCTCCTTGCTATCACCTTGCATGGCAGCTCTGCAGCCATTAGTGTGTGTGTTTGTGTGTGTGTGTGTGTGTGTGTGTGTGTGTGTGTGTGTGTGAATGGGTGAATGAGAAACAGTGTAAAGCGCTTTGTAGAACCACTAACTTTATAAAAAGCGTTATATAAGTGCAGACCATTTCCCATTTAGAGTCGTAAACATGTTTCAAACACTGAACATTGTTTCTGCCAAACAAGAGGATCAGGATGGCCTCAGGACAGGTTTTAAATCCATAAAGCAAGAGATTTTCGAAGCTTGTATTGCAAATGTTTGTATTGTGAATGAAGCCATATTCATTTCCTCTCCTGATAAGCCATCGTAGTGCACACTGTAAACACTACAAGTATCTCTGACCGGTATAATGATGTTCTGATTACACACAATACCACACTGTCTCCTTAAGGCAAGCATTTAGCCAAGGCAGTTTCCTCATTGTGTAACCTATACAACACAAAAAGCTTCAACCTCACCCCTGCTGAAACAATCAGTTTTCATTATTCAGACACGGGAAACATTCCGATGAATATCAGCATCGTTTAAAGCTGAATTCATTCTGCCTTTAGAAGATATTGTCATTTTTAAATCGCCAGACTTTTAAATGTTATCGGACAAAAGATGATCATAAAAGTGTGTTTAGAGATAATCATTATGCTGCTGACTATCTGGAGAATGTAGTTGAAGGATATTTACAGCTTCATATTATTTCATCGGGGCGGACGGTGGCTTAGTGGTTAGCACGTTTTCCGTGTGTGCGGAGTTTGCATGTTCTTCCCGTGCGTCGGGGTTTCCGCCGGGTACTCCGGTTTCCTCCCCCAGTCCAAAGACATGCATGGTAGGTTGATTGGCGTGTCTAAAGTGTCGGTAGTGTATGAATGGGTGTGTGAGTGTGTATACCCAGCCGTGTGACTGGCAGCAGCTACACGCCAGTCCCAAGAGGAAACCCCCAAAGCATGGAGAGAACATGAACATGCGAACTCCGTGCACACTGGGTGGAGGCACGAATCGAACTCCCAGCTCCGGAGGTGGTCTCCAAAGTTTTAGTATAGTACACAAAGTCTCAAGAGAAAAAGGACATTTTAGACAAAAGTATATCACCTATGCAAACAAAGTACTTCTGAGGCTTTAGGAGGTAAAACTCTGTGTATTTCACAAGAGAAGAGTTTTCACTACATATTTATACTATACATTCAGCAGACGCTTTTATCCAATGCGACTTACAAATGAGAGCACACTCACATGGGAGCAGAGCTGCCATGCAAGGTGCTAGCTTGCCATCGGGGGCAACTTAGAGTTCAGTGTCTTGCCCAAGGACACTTCAGCATGGGATCACCCGGGCCGGGATTCGAACCACCAACCCTACGATTAGTGGACAACCCGCTCTACCGACTGAGCCACAGCCGCCTTACATACTTTAGATTTATTCAGCCATTTTCATGGCCATGGCCAATTGCATTTATATTATGTCACTGTTCTGCAGCCTCCATATTACGTTCTAGACAAACGACTAATTTCCTGTTCCAAACTGGTTCGAATTTTATTTCGTTTTTCCCCCTCACATTTTTTTTCCATTTAGGCACTCTACAGTGATGAGGTGCTGGAAGGACCATCTTATTTTTGTTGGAATTTTGAGTCAGACAAGTAAACTTAGTCTGAAGAAAATTGATGGAGGATCCATTTAAGCAAGTCCAAGCAATCAGCGATGTTTGTCCGAGCCCTGAATAGTTTCCACGGCGTTCTGCAGCAGCTCTGTGCCGTATTGCCTGCAGCAATGTGAAAGACCCTGTGGAATTCAGCTCTGGCCCTGTCTGAGCATGCCACAGCAGACACGGCGCTCAAACTGGGTCCAGCGTCTGCAAACAGGCCAGCCTTACATGGCAGAGGAGAAACAGACAGGGCTGAGTGCTTTCCTGGCTTTATCTAACTACAGCAATGCTGAAAAAAAATCTTTCAGTTCAGGATTCTGAAATATTGACGATATTGAATATGAAATATGAATTCAGAAAAACAGATTGTTGCCTAACAAGAGCGCCTCGAAAAAGAATAGACATTGAGATGCAAAGCAATGCATTTTTCTTTTCTTGTTGAGGTTCTGTAAACATTTTGCGCATTTCACCCTCCCTTTAAAAAAGTCATCTTTTATTCTTCATGACAGTCCAGTGCACGGGTGTTCTGATAAATCATGAAATAATCATTTGGTCTAGGTTTTAAAAATAACGAGCTCACATGTGAACAGAAAGCCATCTCTGTTGTGACTACAACATGTTGTTTGTGGATTCTGTAGATAAACCTGCTGACATTTTATTCGATTAGCTAGCAGATAGTTTTCCAAAGAACATGGGCACCAGATAATGAAGTCGTTACAGCTGACATAGTAAAAAGGCCATCTTAGGGCTACTTCTGTGGTTAACAGGGATGCATCGATACCATTTTTTTAAATTTCCAGACTGAGTTGGAGTATATGCAGAGTCTGGGAGTGTCTCAGTGCTCAGCACTCACAGAGCTGAACTACTCTCAGTTTATCTTCTCTCTACTCCCGTCAATACCTTTATGTGCGCACAATAGATTTGTAATGAGCACACTTGCTGACACTGCTCTGCTCATTCAGATTTTCTCTAGAATTAAAGATAAATGCAATGACATAACATCAAATTCAAGGTCTTGATGCTCGCGTACATGACCTTGTCTGGAACATCACTGCCCTACCTCAGCACACTCCTGAAGAGAAGGCTTACGTTTGCTCACGCAATCTGAGATCGATCACTGACCGACGCGTAGTAGTGCCTACTCAGCGTGGCTCAAGGTCCCTATCCAGAACCTTCACACTAAGTGTCCCTCAGCGGTGGAATGAACTTCCAACCTCAATCCGGACCGCAGAATCTGTCACTATCTTCAAAAAACAGCTAAAGACCCACCTCTTCCTTAACACGTAACCAACCCTTAAAAACAAATGTCTTACTCTGGCTCTTACGCCTCTACTCCGCGCACTTTGCTTCTTCTAGAACTCAATTAATAGATCTTGTATGGTAGAACTACTTGTATTGTTCTCCGCTTGATATATCGCTTTGCTTGTATTTCCTCATTTGTAAGTCGCTTTGGATAAAAGCGTCTGCTGAATGAACAAATGTAAACATATTTTTTCAACTTTAGTAGAATCTCTTGATATTTGTGAAGAGAATAGTTGATCTGTTCTGTTATTAGCAAGACAACATACACATATGGTATCAGATGTTGGTGTCTAATTGAGCATGGTATTGGACCATGATACCTGATACTAGTATTGGTACTGATTCATCCCTAGATATTAATATTTAAAATGTTGTGCATGTAAGTAGACAGTAGATGTTTTAGTCAGGGCATTGTTTCTATTAAAATCCATTTACAAGCGAGATTGTGTTCACTACAATTTGAGTTACCTATACTCCCTGAAGTACAACCCCAATTCCAAAAAATTTGGGACGCTGTGTAAAATGTAAACCCATATGTTATTCACAATAGAACATAGAAAACATATCATATGTTTAAACTGAGGAAATGCACTATTTTTAGGCAAAAATAAGCCCATTTTGAATTTGATGGCCGCAACACATCTCAAAAAAGTTGGGACAGGGTCAACAAGAGACTGGAAAAGTAAGTGTTACTAAAATTTTATTTACATTTTATACAGCGTCCCAACTTTTTTGGAATCGTGGTTGTACATGGATGATTGTCATCTAGGAAAAAAGCAGTGTGAAAGTTTCCAGTTAGCCTTATTTGGTTAGTCACCTTCTTATTTCAATATGCAAATATTACAAACAAACAAATCTTTAAGGAACATGACACGCATTGTTATAATCACACTCTTAGATGGAAACACAGGTCTCACGTTGATGCCGAAGACTTTAAGGAGCTGCACCTTGTTTTCTTATTCATCCAGTAGGAAAATACAATCAGGAAAACTATCTCATCAAGTATGTGTTATTGTGTGTCATTATCTAATCATCCTCACTGCATGTTTGTATTTTAACAGAGACCTGAGGTTTAACAAAATTAAAGACTTGCAGCCAGGCTCTTTCAGACGACTGAGGAACCTCAACACACTGTAAGTATCCCGTGCCATTAGGCTGCCTCACTTTGTTTGGTTTCAGCTTCAGGCCACACATGCAGGTCACCTCGTAATCCTTGCCGAATTGATTTTTCCTTGTAGGCAACCGTTCAGCATCTCACAGCTGCTCAGCTAAAATACTTTCAGATGATTTACATGTATATAAGACAAGAATTTATGTATGCCAGAGCACTGTTGAATTCATGAATCTGATGGTGTTCTGACCAATTCATTTTTATCCAGTGTCTTAAAGGAGGCCTATTAAATGTAACAGTAAACGGATAAAAAAGTATCATTTGTGGTTCTTTAATTATTATTTTTTTTTAAACATCAGTATATTGCTGTGGTGTAAGAGGAATAAAACACTAGGGGACATGTTGTTATAGGAAAATATCCCATAATGTTTTATTCCTTATATACAGTATATAGACAAACAACAAATTACAGGGAAAACAACAATGTTTTAAACGTTGTTGAGACAACACGAGCCACCAGAACAGATTCAGTGAATCTTGGAATAGATCTAAATGGTAAATGGCGCACTTATATAGCGCTTTTATCCAAAGCACTTTACACTGTGTCTCATTCACCCATTCACACACACACACACGCACACACACACACACACACTGAAGGCGCTAACTTGCCATCGGGAGCAACTTGAGGTTAAGTGTCTTGTCCAAGGACACTTCGGTTTGTGGCGTCACGTGGGCCAGGAATCGGACCGCCAACCCTACGATTAGTGGACAACCCACTCAAATCCACTGACACTTTGAGAATCACCGGCAGATACTGTCAGTACGTTTACATGGACAACAATAATCCGATATTAACCAGATTAAGACAATACTCTGATTAAGAAACTAGCATGTAAAAAGCGATTATTGATGATCTTAATCAGGCTAATGTCATAATTGAAGTAAACACAAATCAAATTAAGATATCTGGAGTATTCCTGTTTTAGTTGCATTGTGTGACAGGACACGTACACACACGGCAGTGCTCAACAGTTTGACAGCAAAAAGAGCACGGCGGCGTCCGAAACCGCGTACTTACCTGCTATATAGTAGGAGAAAGTTCTATATACTATATAGTAGCTAAGTATTTGGTTTGGGATGTAACTCACGGCATAATCAGTATGATTAGTCTCAATCTGAAAAACACCCTTATGAGTTATTTTAATAGGACTGATGATTTGCATGAGAACTTGATATCTGTTATAGTCCTGGTCTAGTAGAACGTTCTCTTTGTTGCTATAAAATTATTATAATTTGTTTCCTTCAATTCCCAAAAAAGTGTTGTTTGACAGAATTCATGACGCATGCCTCTGCTGTATAAGCATTTGTTTAAAATGTCTACTGTTGTTTTGCTGTGTCATTTTATTTTTCTCCCCACAGCCTTTTAAACAACAACCACATCAGAAGAATCCCAAAAGGAACGTTTGAGGACTTGGAGAACTTGAAATATCTGTGAGTTGACTCATTTCTTCTCACCTGATCTCAAGTGTCTGACTGTTTTTTGAGGAGAGGTTATGAAGTGCATCATTTATATTCTATGTAGACATGAAGCATTAATAACAGTCATGTTGAGTGCAATCCCACCTTAACAGAGCTCTCTGAGTCGGCGTTTTGAATCTCAACACTTGACAATCATTGTTTGAGCAGGAAAACAAATCTCACACATTATGGCACTTAATTGCTTGCGCTGTGCTTTGAGGTGTCTGAGATTCATCACTTAAAGGCACGGGAGAACAGAGAGAGCTTGTATAACAGTCCTTCTCACACGTCTTACTTTTGTTAGTCACAGATCTGTGAAGAAAGCCTCAGCTGTGCTGTCTGCGTTTACATTTACATACAGGCGGTATGGCCGCATTTTTCCTCTTTAATGTAACACCTGCTTTACCCATTTTAACTTCTTTATGTGTCTGGAGATGTTCACTGTAGTCGGGGAGGCTGGCTGACTCATATGTTAATGTACATTATTAAATAAATGATCATTTCTGTAGTAACAACTAATTCACATCAACTAATAATAAACAGGTTTTTAAAATATACAGCAATTTAGTAAAAAAAAGCTTTTGCATAATTTGATATGGTCAGGTGGGGTAGTGGTTCGAACGTTTGCCTCACACCTCCAGGGTAAGGGGTTCGAATCCCACCTTCGGGGGGTTTCCACAAGGTACTCTGGTTTCCTCCCCCAGTCCAAGGACATGCATTGTAGGCATTTCCAAACTGTCCATAGTGTGTGAATGTGTTTGCGATTGTGCCCTGCAATGGGTTGACACCCCGCCCAGGGTGTCCACCGCCTTCTGCCCCAGGTTCCCTGGGATAGGCTCCCCCATGACCCTGTGTAAAAACATGGATGTATGGATATGGTGAGGCTTTCTGTAAAGACATTTTATTTGACATTTATGGAAGGAGTATCCAGTGTCAGCGCTTTCTTTCAATAATCAGCTAGTTTTATTTAATATAATATAATATATTATATAATGTTTTTAATAATAAAGGAATTGCATTTTCTGGTTTCTTGGTAACTATGAACAGACAGTTCTTTAATTAATCAAAAAATGTAATAGTGCAATAGTACTCACGGGTCCAGGGTTCGAGTCCTGCCAGGGCCATGTCTGTGCGGAGTTTGCATGTTCTCCCCGTGCGTCTGGGGTTTCCGCCGGGTAGTCCGGTTTCCTCCCCCAGTCCAAAGACATGCATGGTAGGTTGATTGGCGTGTCCAAAGTGTCTGTAGTATATGAATGGGTGTGTGAGTGTGTATACCCAGCGACTATTCGGTAACAGAGAATGAGAGAATGTAATAGTTACAGCACTTGATTCAAGATTTTATCTTGAATATATCATATTCACAGTAAAACAGGCTGTACAAGGGAATTCTTACTTTGCATTCCTTCTGGTCACCATCAGTACTTTACAGGTGTGAAATTAAATAGAAATTATACTGTAATACAGGTGGGGGAAAAGTATTTGATCCCCTGCTGATTTTGTACGTTTGCCCACTGACCAATGACCAGTCTATAATTTTAATGGTAGGTTTATTTGAACAGTGAGAGACAGAATAACAACAAGAAAATCCAGAAAAACGCATGCTAAAAATGTTATAAATTGATTTTAATGAGGGAAATAAGTATTTGACCCCTCTCAATTAGAAAGATTTCTGGCTCCCAGGTGTCTTTTATACAGGTAACGAGCTGAGATTAGGAGCACACTCTTAAAGGGAGTGCTCCTAACTCAGTTTGTTACCTGTATAAAAGACACCTGTCCACAGAAGCAATCAATCAATCAGATTCCAAACTCGCCACCATGGCCAAGACCAAAGAGCTCTCCAAGGATTGCAGGGACAAGATTGTAGACCTACACAAGTTTGGAATGGGCTACAAGACCATTGCCAAGCAGCTTGGTGAGAAGGTGACAACAGTTGGTGCGATTATTCGCAAATGGAAGAAACACAAAAGAACTGTCAATCTCCCTCGGCCTGGGGCTCCATGAAAGATCTCACCTCGTGGAGTTGCAATGATCATGAGAACAGTGAGGAATCAGACCAGAACTACACAGGAGGATCTTGCCAATGATCTCAAGGCAGCTGGGACCATAGTCACCAAGAAAACAATTGGTAACATACTATGCCGTGAAGGTCTGGAATCCTGCAGCACCCCTGCACAAGAAAGCACATATACATGCCCGTCTGAAGTTTGCCAGTGAACATCAGAATGATTCAGAGGACAACTGGGTGAAAGTGTTGTGGTCAAATGAGACCAAAATGGAGCTCTTTGGCATCAACTCAACTCGCCGTGTTTGGAGGAGGAGGAATGCTGCCTATTACCCCAAGAACACCATCAACACCGTCAAACATGGAGGTGGAAACATTATGCTTTGGGGGTGTTTTTCTGCTAAGGGGACAGGACAACTTCACTGCATCAATGGGATGCTTGACAGAGCATTGAAAATGAAAAGTAATTACTAAGTCATTACCCAGTACTAAGTTATGTTTTGCAGAGGGGTCAAATACTTATTTCCCTCATTAAAATGCAACTCAATTTATAGCATTTTTGACATGCGTTTTTCTGGATGTTTTTGTTGTTATTCTGTCTCTCACTGTTCAAATAAACCTACCATTAAAATTATAGACCGATCATTTCTTTGTTAGTGGGCAAACGTACAAAATCAGCAGGGGATCAAATACTTTTTTCCCCCACTGTACTGTATAATATACTATAGTGTATATACACTATAACATACTATATACTATAGAATACACCTTTGTTGATTAACAGTGTTTTATTCCTTATGTAAATTACTGCTGATGATGCAAATCAAGACTTGAAATTCTACTCATATACATACGAGCAGTTCAGCAGTCAGCTAGCTTTTGAGAATGACCAGAGAAGCATTTATATTGCATGATTTAAAGAAAACAACAACAACAACAACAACAAAAAAACATATCCAGTATGCTCAGAAGTTCTATGGGGTATATTTGATGGTGCTCTTTGGTGGGGAAAATTTTGAATGCAAAAAAAAAAAAGGTCATCCAAGGCACACTTCCAATTTGAAATTATTTATTTTACTTAAATAGCTATTTCATAGTAGAAATATTAAAATAAAGGGACATAATGTGCTGCAAACTCAAATTTCCATTGCATATTCCTTTATATGTCTAGAGCCTGGTATTTGTACCATACTTTAGAGTTACAAAAGACAGAAAACCATTTCAAGTCATTTTCTTATTAGTCCTTTTGGGGATGGGGTGCGCTCTGTAGTGGAGAGGATATTGTTCACAGTGAGGGTAACTCGGTGTGCCTGTAATTATAGTGGTAATTAAACAGTTTACAGCTAAGTGTAATTTGTAAGCATGCAGCTTTAAAAGACTTGCATTCTTGGTTCACATCTTTGTCAGAGGTTAAAAACCTTTGTTCAATCTGGTGCTGTTTGCTTAATAATAAAGAAATATAATTGTACAATCACCAGAAAGGCAGTTTAGTTGTTCTAGTATGTTTTTCAGCAGACAACATACACAGTCCATTGTGTAAAGTCAGTCAGTTTGTTAAATAAAGTTGTGTCTGTCACCAACCTGACCACTTCCAATATCTCTACACTTAGGTAAAAAAAAAAATCCAAACCAGACATTTGAATTCATTTTGCTGTTATTACATCTGATATCACTTCGGAACTCAGACATAATTCTACAGACTGTGGTTTGGAAAATACTCTTTCAAGTTGACTCAGAGTAGCCCGATTTTGAAAATGACTCAAGCTTAAACAATTGCACAAACACATGACCTACTGCTATGTGGGTTTACTTCAAATTGTCTTGAAATGACTCCTAAATTGAGTGTTTAAGACTTCCATCTTACCTAGTGGAATCTGATTAGTGCCAAGCATGACAAAATGACGTTTCTAGACGACATATTAGAATAGATTTTTCTAAACATTTGTTTGGGGGGGGGGGGGGGGGCAACGGTAATGCGTGTAATATAGAAATTTGATTTGGAATCTGGCTTATTGGAAATAAATCATTAAATTTCAGGCATTTGGAATAGAATTAGACCTGTACCACCAAATGAGGGTCTGATGTGCTTACTTGGTGGTCCACATGAAAATTAAGCTTGTCTTGTTTTCATTATATTGCTTCCATTTCTGTATACCTGTATAAGTCCTTCCCATTGAATTTCAAACAATGTATTTTTGCAGTTCATAATACAATGGTTTGTTTGGTGTGTACTGGGAAAACCCTACACATTTTTTTCATATAATATATAGTTCTGAAAACAACCGAGTTTTCTAAACTGAAAAGTGTTTCTCTTTTGCATGTATCTCAAAAGTCGTAACATTTTAAAATCTAGTTACCCCAAAAGTGAAAAGGGAGAAAAGTATCATATTTTCCACAATATAAGGCGCACCGAAAAGTCTTAAATTTTCTCAAAAATCGGCCATGCGCCTAATAATCCTGTGCGCCTTATGTGTGGACTGAGTTCCAAAATCTGTAAAATGTTGTGTGACTTTGGTTGGCGTAACAACCGTATGCGCCTTATAACACGGTGCGCCTTATGTATTGGTCAAGTACAGAACTAGACCCCGTAATTAAGACTGCGCCTTATGGTGTGGAAAATAAGGTACATGTACACAAATTTACTGTGGTGTAGGAGCATCACAGACATTTTACCAAACAGCACCTTAAAACAGGCTGAACCAATTAGGCATCTGTCAGTTTCTCTATTGCATGTAGCCAAAAACAATACAAACTCAAGCGTCTTCAGTTTGTCAGACACTTCTGGAACTTCAAATGGGATCGGGTTCGATGGTCATATGAAACCAAAATTGGCAATAAACACAGGAGGTGGTTTTGGTGCACACAGAGATGTAGCCATATGGAAAAGTAACTCATTCCCACGTTTAAATATGGTGGTGGTTCTGTAATGTTTTGGGGCTGTTTTTCTGCCAGAGGATCCTGACATTTTGTTAGGATACATGACATCATGGAGGCTATCAAATGTCAAGAGATATTAAATGAAAGTCTGACTGCATCTACCAGAAAGCTTTAAGTGGGCCATGGTTGGATCTTCCAGCAGGACAATGATCCAAAACATACATCAAAATTAACACACAAATGGTTTACTGACCACAAAATCAAGGTCCTGCAATGGCCATCCCAATCCCCTGACCTGAAACCCATAGAAAACCTGTGAGGTGAACTGAAGAGGAGAATCCACCAGCATTTGAATGATCTGGAGAGATTCTGTATGGAGGAATGGTCTCAGATCCCTTGCCATGTATTCTCCAACCTCATCAGGTATTATAGGAGAAGACTCAGAGCTGTTATCTTGGCAAAGACAGGTAGCACAAAGTATTGAATAAAAGGGTGCCAATAATTGTTGCACACCTATATTTAACAAATATATTTTGGTTTTATATTTAGTTGTGTTTGCAATTGTCTGATATCCATGAGAGCAGAGTATTTTTGTGAATTTGTTTAACAAAAGATCAAAAGGTTAAACAGTAAAGACAATTTTTCACAGCCTTCTTTGATCAAGGGTGCCAATATTAGTGGAGGGCACTGCATACACCATAGTCCCTGCAGTATAGCCTAGGCGAGTTAAAAAGTAAATAAAAATGTCCGTGTTGTTCTGGTGAAATATATTTATGTTTCAGTTGGGTTGTGGTATGGGCAGAAAACCCCAATTCTGTACTGTAGTATATATTGTATCTGCTTAGCTCAAATTCTTCACGTTTCAGTTGTTTTGACAGTATGAACGTATTGTATAGGCTTCATTTGTACACTGTAATGAATGGTTAATGGAGTCCTTCCGGTTTTCTGAGTAAGGTTCAGCTGAAAAGTATGCCTGAAATGTGTTTTTTACTTTTTATAATGTAATATGTGGGAAATCATCAGAAAGCTTCAAGAGCATTTATATGAGTTAGCCAAACTCTGAACATCTGACTACAGCAACCCCCCCTCCCTAGAGGAGAGACTCATAGTACTGAGTTCCTGTTTCCCACGCTGCGCCTCTGCTATGCCAACACCGAACTTTCACGTTCACGTGTGCAGTCACCCCGTCACATTCCACTCTGATTGATAAAGCAAAACCGTTTCATTCCCAGACAATTCATTGGCCTTCTTGTCCTGTCAGAACACAGCCCTGTGCCAAAAGTGCAGGATTTTAACTACAGGGTATCCTTATGTTGGGGAAAGATTGTTGTATATACAAATTGTATAATTAGTATCCTCGGAAGAGTTGATACTTTCTGCGGTTTTCTAATATGCCTGTCCATTTCTCTTTTTCAGCTATTTGTACAAGAATGAAATCCAATCGATAGACCAACACGCATTCAAGGGCCTTGTCTCTCTAGAACAACTGTAAGTGAGCTTTTTTATCTTTTCTCATTTTAGTCTACCTTCATATCATCTATATCTTCTGTTGAGAAGACTTTGCAACCTAAGTAGGGTCACATTATATGGGGGGGGGGGACGTTCTGATCAAACAAAAAAAAACAAAAAAACGTTCTGATCAAAGTCTATGGCAGAGCCATGGATTATTTTAACAGTTAAGCCATGAAGCTGACGTGTAACACAAATGCCCGGGTGTGTTTCTTACAATATGCATGCAGCATGTGCAGCGAGCTGTTTTTGTAGCGTTAACCCATGACCCCTAACCTCTGGATCTGGAACATCTGGACCCCATGATAAAATATGCAGATTTCAGGGCCTCTCATCTGACTACACAGGCCAGCAAAACTTATTATATTGTATATTATAGCCAATATATTATTATTAGTAGTAGCAGTATTAGTAAACGTAGTTACAGTAGTAATAGCCTTACCAGTAGTAGTATTAATATTATTGGTAATAATAATAGCAGTAGTTCTAGAAGTAGTAGTAGTATTGTAAGCATAGTAATATTCAAGTCCCTCCAGGATTTTGCGATCACAGAAATGACCGCAAAAGCAAAGAATGTTTCAAAGTTACCGCATATTTTCCGCAGATTTGGGCAGCATATAACGTCATCACATCGTGCTATTCAGCCAAAGCCCTCTTCAATTCACATGCATCGAACATGAGTACAGCTGAAAAGGTCTCATTTACCAACAAACATCATTTCAAAACAATTTTGGGCAAAAACACCGCACGTTGTATCTCACTTTTTTTGGGGAAATGCGAGCATTTCTGGCCGCAGCAAACACAATAAAAAAAATTAAAATCCTGTACGGACTGATAGTAGTAGTAGTAGTAGTAGTAGTAGTAATTTCATTAGCAGTAGTAGTAGTGATAGCAATGGTAGTAGTATTATTAGTAGTAGTAGTAATAGCAGTGAGTAGTGCCTTATCTGCTGCTTGCTATTGTTACATTAAATATAGCTTTCAAGGTGTTTTGCTTTTCCCTAATTTTCTCTCTAATTGAGTTTTTGCCAATTCCCACCCACCAGCCAGCTCTCCTCAATCACAAGACCAAGCTACCACCCGAGGATGGTTGCTTCCTCTAAGACAAATGATTTTTCCAAAATGCTGCTCATGCTATGTCACAGGGCAGCATAACAAAGGAAAGCACTATCTGTCCTCTTCTGCATACATGAGCTCACAGGTGCCCACAGTTGGCTTGAGAGAGTGTTTACTATCCCTCCTTTCAGAGAGCCAATTTTTCTCTCTTGGTCTTCACCAACACTTGAACTTGCGATCTCCAGACAACAGGGCAAACGCGTCTCTTTTGCGCCTGGAGGACAGAACCCTTAACCAAAAGTTTAAACCTCATGATTATTTAGACTTTCGTTTTTGTATGTTTATTGCTGTTGGTCTTTTTCTGCTGTAGGCATCATTACTTTTCCCAGCAAAACAGACATCTACGTAACCTCAGATATGTGTGAGAAAGTCGGATATAATACTAACACAACTTATTTTGCAGATGGCTGTGTGCTATTATGATGTTTTCATTTCAGATAATGACAAACCAGGCCGTTTAAAAAAAAAAAAAAAAAAAAGCATATAGTAAATACATTGTTTTGGCTATGTGAGCTCAAGCTGGTTCGTTAGCATTAAATAACATTAACCAAAAAAATTCAGTATGTCTTTATTGATCTGGGACTGAAATCCGTAAAACATCTGTTAAGACTGCTCTTTTGTACTTAAAACCCGTACATCAAAAATTGTTGCAAACAATCAAGTTGATCTGGGGTTCTTTGTTTTTTTTTTTTCGCTCTTTGATTTTCAGCCAGTTTGTCAAAACCTGGGAAGATTGCTTTTTTCAGGGGCGTTTTTGATATCAGTCCCAGCAATCACGCACACACTGAATCGCTCATAAATCTCTTCTGGGTGTGTTAGTATTAAACCACATGCCTATCAAATTCCTATTTGTGTTGAAAATACAAATAAAAGACATTTGGAACACTAAAGCAGAACCAGAAGAGCAAATGTTCCTGTAATAAATAAATGTACGGTATTTATCATATGTATCTTCTTTCTTTTCTTACAGATATCTCCATTTCAACAACATCGAAGCGTTAGAACCCGAGTCCTTCATTCACTTGCCCAAACTGGAACGGCTGTGAGTCCCTCTAGGATATCATCTCTCTGATGTTCATCCTTTAGGATCCATTCATTGTACCATTTATTTTTTCTCAACACGTTAATGAGTCTCTAGACTGCAGATCAAAGTGGTCATGTAGATGCATGAAGGTGATCTAACACACTGTGTAACTTCTATTCATGATATTAATGATTATATTGCTTATTTTGCAATGACAATGACCTGGCATTGAAGGTGAATTGAAAAGCATATAATGCCTCCAACATGACACTGGAGTATGTTTCTGTTCTCAATTCCTGTAAAAGCAGGAACCATAATTCTTAAAATTAGCCTCTATGATTATTCCGTTTCAAAAGTTGTATATATTTTTTTGTGATCATAACCGTAAATGAAATCGGTGTTGTAGTCATATGGGGAATTTTTCAAGCTCTGTTTTATCGCCGCATATATTTGGGAGAGTGGTATCATCTTTCAGTGTTGCATCTGTGGAATTTTGGTGTATGTAAATGAACGTCTGGCTTACTTCTCCCAAAATTATACATGAACCAGACTTGGAGTGGTGATGACCATTGTAAAAGATTTCTTCCCCCTCACTTCCCCTCCTCCTCGTACTTGGATTTCATAGCAGATGTTTGGAGTTTGGTAGCTGATCTGATTCCTTTCTTCCACGTCTGTGTATGGGTGACGTGCTGGAATCCAGCCTCCTTTTCCAGTCCCTCTGAGAACAGGATGGAGGAGACACCTGGACTAACACAAAGAGAGAAGGAGAGAGAGAGGGAACTCTTAAAGATCCCAGGTGCAGGAAGTGCTTATAAAACTGGTGCAAGGAAAAAAAAATCAGTGCAGGGTTTTTGTTTTGTTTTTCTCAGACATATTAGAATGGAATATTTTTCTAGGTCAGTGTGTCCATGGGACTTGTGCCAGATGGGAAGAGGAAGCGTTTCTCAGCTCAGCACATGCTTAATGGAAGATGGGACTGTTTCTCAATATCCATTGAGCATGGCCATCTGTTTTTAATACTGATAAATGATCGATGGTGGAATGCTGTTTGAAGTTCCAGAACATGTTTGGTAAAGAGCGAAGGAGTGATTACACAAGCTCTGGGAAAGCAGTCATATTATTTCCTGTATAAAATAAGAGAGTCTTGGAGGACTGGCCTTTCAGGGTGCATATGGCCCTCACAGCTGGGAGTAGAGCATTGCCCAGCTTCATACAAACGGTTTGCAACTGCTTCTCATTAACAGTTCAATATTTTGCCTGCTTTTGTATCTGAAATTCTTCGCATTACTATATGTTGTACAAGAGTCTCAAAGTATCCATTATCATGTATACGTACATGGTAAAACAGTGGTCACCAACCCTGTTCTTGGAGATCTACCTTCCTGAAGACGTTAGCTCCAACCATAATCGTGCCACCTGACCGTCTAATCATTGTCTTAAGATGTTCTTGATCGACTAATACAGGTGTGTAAGATTTTAGTTGGAGATGAAACCTGTAGGAGTGTAGATCTCAAGGAAGAGGGATGGTGACCACTGCTGTAAAATATCCTGTAAAGAATGTGTGAGCTCTACCAGTGGAATGCTGAAGGTGTTTTATACAGTATATTATATTAGTATATTAGTCACATAATGTATAAGCAATTATATGGAATGCTTCCTTGGTGTTTGGTGTGTCATATGTGGAGAGATATGCTTTCACGCAATCCTTGACACCATTTCTTTTGTGTTATCTTGTCTGCTTTTTAAAGGTTTTTGCACAACAACAGAATAACACACCTTGCACTGGGGACTTTCTCCCATCTACAGTCCATGAAGAGACTGTGAGTGCTCACAGCGAATGCAAAACAACACACGAGAGGAAGGTCACATAATGCAGGGCAAGCTTGTATTTTGAAAGTTCAGATAGTGTACTGTACAAACTAGCAGCTGAGCTCTACAAGGAAACCTGACATTGAGAGATTAGAAGTTATTAAACAGAATGAATGGATGTTATCAGTGTAAGATTATAAAAAGGTTACTTAGATCTTTAATGCTTAAATACTACATTGAAATAATGGTCATCTTGCCCCTTTAAAAAAAAAAGATTATTTTTATATGAGTGACATCATTACAATATTTACGTAACATTTAGCATTTTTATATGTTTGTATTTACATTGCAATGCTGATTTTTAACAATGTGCAAAATGTCAATCATATTCGTATCTTATACTATAAGGTAGTAAAATGTAATTGACCGGAGTTTAAATAAAATCTGTATGTCCCTGCTCAGGCGTCTGGACTCAAACACACTGAATTGTGACTGCGAGCTTTTATGGCTGGCAGACCTACTGAAGCAGTACGCTGAGTCTGGCAATGCCCAGGCTGCTGCCACGTGTGAATACCCCAGCCGCCTGCAGGGCCGATCTGTGGCCACCCTCACTGCAGAGGAGCTCAACTGTGGTAAGGCAATTACGAATACCTGTTCATGCGTGCACTTATCCAGTCAACAACTCACACGGTAGCAGTGCAACACATAAAACCAGGAAGATACAGAGCTTCCGATCAAACATCAGAATGAGGAAGAAAGTGAATAAATGCACTTAGGTTGTGGATTGGTTGTTGGTGCTAGTTTGAGTATTTCAGAAAACTTCTGATCTCACAGGATTTTTACTCACAACAGTCTCTAGAGTTTACACAGAATGGTGTGAAAAGCAAAAAGCATCAAGTGAGCAGCAGTGCTGCGGGCGGAAACAGTGTTTATGAGAGAGGTCAGAGGTCAGACTGGTTCAAGCTGACAGGAAGGTTATGGTCAATCAAATAGCTAAATTTTTACAACTGTGGCGAGCTGAAAAGCATCTTAGAATGCACAGAACACTGAACCTTGAAGTGAATGTGTTACAACGACCAAAGATCAGCTTCCAGTCTTGGCAGCCAAGAACAGGAATCTGAAGGCTACCGTGAGCACGCGACTGAAGATTGGAAAATGATCAGGCAACGCTTTTCAAATATTCAGCTTTAGTCCAGTTTCGTTTACCCTGGTAGTATTGATATTCAATTCAATTTAATTCAATTTTATTTGTATAGCGCTTTTTACAACAGACATTGTCTCAAAGCAGCTTTACAGAAATATCAACACAGTGTACACATAGTTAAGGTGAGAAATTATCCCAACTGAGTAAGCCACTGAGTGGCGACAATGGCAAGGAAAAACTCCCTAAGGTGTTAAGAGGAAGAAACCTTGAGAGGAACCAGACTCAGAAGGGAACCCATCCTCATCTGGGTAACAACAGATATTCTTAAAGAGATAATTATTGATTTATATGTAATATGTTTGGCTTAGAAGAAGCCTTTGTCCCAGCATTCTGGATTTGGAGTAGATGAGAGCTCCATTCAGAAGTAGGACCTCCGAGACCGATCATGAAGGTCCGGAGAGCAGAAAGGACCAGAGTCTCCATAAACTCATGTGTAGATCGGCAGAAGGAGAGAGGAAGAGAAAAGATTGTTAAGACTGGGAACCGGCACAGTATGTTATTGTTGTTATAATATAATATAATATAATATAATATAATATAATATAATATAATATAATATAATATAATATAATATAATATAATATAATATAGATTTTACAGTGCCCTTCTGTAAAACCTAATAATAGCAGCCTTTGTAAATATGAGCAAATAAGACTGAAATAAGTCCTTTTGCTAAAAACAAATTCAAAAAATCTTTGTTCAATATAGGTGTGCAACAATTATTAGCACCCCTATGAATTCATATGAGAAATATACATTTGAAGTATATTCCCATTTATATATTTTTTTAATTGTTCAACCATGACTTCCTGTTTCACAGGGGTATAAATATGATGTAACACATGGAACAAAATTACCTTAGTCATTCATAACAATGGCCAAATGACGTAGGAATATAGCTGTGATGTGCTGTGAAAGGTTGTTGAGGTTCACAAAATAGGAAGTGTCTATAAGAAAATAGCATAAGCATTGAAAATGCCCATTTCCATTGGACATATGTCTATATTGTCTCAACGCACTGTGAAGAGGATGGTTCTAGTGGCCAAAAAATCTTCAAGGATCACAGCTGGAGAAATGCAGATGTTAGTTATGATCTGGGGTCAGAAAGTCTCCAAAACTACAATCCGAAGTCACCTAAGTAACCACAAGGTGTTTGAAGTGGTTTCTAGAAAAAAGCCTCTACTCATCCAAAAACAAACTCAAGCGTCTTGAGTTTGCCAGACACTACTGGATCTTCAAATGGGATTGGTTCTATGGTCAGATGAAACCAAAATAGAGCTTTTTGGCAATAAACACCAGAGGTGGTTTTGGTGCACACAGAGAGCCATATGGAAAAGTACCCATGGTTAAGTTCTGCCTGAGGATCTGGACATTTTGTTAGGATACATGGCATCATGGACTCTATCAAATATGAACAGATATTAAATGAAAACCTGACTGCCAGAGAGCTTAAAATGGGCCGTGGTTGGATCTTCCTGCACGGCAATGATCCAAAACATACATCAAAATCAAAACAAAAATGGTTTACTGACCACAAAATCAAGGTCCTGCCATGGCCATCCCAATCCCCTGACCTGAAACCCATAGAAAACCTGTGGGGTGAACTGAAGAGGAGAATCCACCAGCATGTGAAGGATCTGGAGAGATTCTGTATGGAGGAATGGACTCCGATCCCTTGCCATTTATTCTCCAACCCCATCAGGCATTATAGGAGAAGACTCAGAGCGGTTATCTTGGCAAAGGGAGGTATCACAAAGTATTGATTTAAAGGGTGCCCATAATTGTTGCACACCTATATTTAACAAAGATTTTTATTTTTGGATAAACCTGTGTTTGCATTTGTTTTTTTTTATCCATGAGAGTAGAGTATGTTGTAAATTCTTTGAACAAAAGATCAAAAGGTTAAACAAGAAAGACACTTTTTCACAGCCTTCTTCGCTCATATTTACCAAGGGTGCCAATATTAGTGGAGGGCACTGTATTATATAATTGAGTGCAGTACTTGTTTTATGACTATAATACTAAATAAGATTTGAAGATTTTATGCAAATTAGTAATGAGGCATTAAACTGACAAATCCAGTGAAGTTCTCTGTTCAGTACTATGGCATGGGAAGTGCATTCCAGCAACTGGTTCTAATTCAGACATGTTTGGTGTGCAAAATGGGACAAACTGTTAATGCGATCTAATCCTTTTTCAGGTTTTTATTAAACTATAAAAATGCATTTTAACCAAAGTTAATAGTGATATGTATAAATTATGCAGCAGATTGTTTACATTCCAGCTCTTACCCTTTAAAAACTAAACTGGATAGTTAAGGATGGAGAAGTATCTACTCAGACTGATATTAGCGGCACTGTTTCTTGCTAGTATGAATGCAGGGTAAGAACTGCTTAACGTTAACGTATTTAGCCTCCTACTCATTGAATGTTCTGCCAGAGTGAGTTCTGGGTCAAATGTAACTCCCTGAGTCTCAGGCATCTGCTAAATAAATGAAGGTCAATCCTACAGGGAGGCAGAGCTGTCAGCGGTAAAGCAGCCCAGCCGTCAGTCTTATTCATATAACTCAGATGTGGGCAAACATGGGCTTTTTTTTTTTTGCTTCCCGAAGCAAGTTTCTTCCTGTTTCATTCAATACTGAGCTAGAAAGCTTTAGTGCTTTCTCTTATGTAATTCACAGATCTTCAAGCACACAGCAGCTGTCTATGTACTACAAAGAAGCCACAAACTACTGTGGCTAATTTGCCACAAACCTGCCCAGGCTTGTTGGTGTAAACCATCTCTTAATGCCTCTGCAGGCTCTGCACTGGAATGTCTTCCCCCTCTCTGCTCAGGAATGATACACATTGAGCTTGAGCAGCTGTAAAAACACATCATGGCTCAGTGTGGCACTGCCACTCCAGCGCATATGGTGTAGAATGGTGGCAGTTTGAGCATGGCTTGCAAACAGAGCTATAATTACGACGTCAGAAAGCGTTAATGAGTCAAGCCATGGTGTGTAGTGCAGAGGAAAGGCAGAATGCCAAATGGACACAATTGGCTACTTTGTGCTTCAGCATTGTGTGTGGAATTTTAACATGGCAGGAAAGGTATGGATTTATGATTTAGTGAAAATTGGCTCATATGAGAAAGAAGGTATATTTCTGTATGCCATTTTTGATCTGTATTGAATTAGTCTTTCTCTCCCACTCTCTGGCTGTGTAGAAATAGTCTGACCTCTGCAATCGGTCTGATTAATATGAAATGGAATAAAAGGCTACTACAACACTGTTTTTCATTCGTAAATATGCTCAAATGAACAGAAGCCATGGCTTTGGCAGCTTATTCTGCCATGAATGCAGTCGTTTAAGTGCAAATCATGATGGCTGTAAAGGCACAGGGTTTCTCAGTATGTGTGCATTGGTCGGGTGTTGTGCCGAGACATTATACTGTAGTCCCGCACTTAGACATCCAACTTTCATGACATCATCATGTCATGTCAGCCTTCTACAGTCCAAATATGTCTGCAGCATACTAGTCCACCTCTAGTACCATTATTCTGTCTTGTTGTTTTCCTTTCTTACACCAATGCTGCCCCTCCCCAGCATTCCTTTTACTTCACTTCTGTTTGACATGTGTATAGAGGTTCCTCGGATCACATCTGAGCCACAGGATGTGGACGTGACCTCGGGGAACACTGTGTACTTCACATGCAGGGCAGAGGGCAATCCCAAACCCCAGATCATCTGGCTAAGAAATAAGTGAGAGCAACTTTTAATCTAAGAACAATAAAGGATTACTTTATTGCGTTGTTGTTGTAGTTTTCAGTTTGCACATATTGCATGTTGTTTACAGAGCTAATCATTTGGCTTCATCCAAGATTTGTATTTTTGTATTTTTACAGCAACGCCCTTAACATGGAAGATGACTCGCGTCTGAATCTTCTGGAAGACGGCACGCTGATGATTCACGACCCGAGGGAAACTGACCAGGGCGTGTACCAGTGCATGGCCAAAAATATCGCCGGCGAGGTCAAAACAGGAGAGGTCACCTTGCGCTACTTTGGCACACCATGTAAGCGTCAAACCTTCGTAGAACTGTCCCAGGAACAAAACGTGAAGTTTCATGAGAAGCTACTTTCTCTCTCTTTCTTTCTCAGTAACGCTGCTTCAAGTTCAGATGCTGAAATATGTTTTCTATAAATTGTGGGCACCACTAGAGTGTTTTAATGTCACCCCATTTACAGTAGAAGTTAAAGGCTTGGGCGCATCTTCTCATAGAAGGGTGTTACTTATTTGAACATTTCCCACAGTTTAGAATAATAGTGAAGACCTATTATTAAATTTCTCACACATCTCATATTTTAGTTTCTTCAGAGTAACCTTGATGAGTGAGTTACTTCTATTCTGCAGTCTTGCACGGTTGTTGGTAGTTTGAATTGAATCCTCCTTTTCTTTTGGCGTTAATAAAATATCTGTTTTGGATTCATACATCATGCATCATTTCACTAATTGATATATTCCCATTACAAGAAAGGTTTGTGACAGGTATGTGGATAAACTTAACTAATTGGACACACACAATTGTACTTTTCATGCCACAATCTATCGTTCACAATCTAGGCCAGAAAAAAAATAATTATATGCACCAATAGTATTCAATAGCTGGTATAACTTCTTTTAGTAATAAAAACCGTCTGTACCTGCTGATCAAAGTCACTACTGGGCTGGAGACATTAGGCTAGTAAGGGGTAAGATTTTACAGACTTTTGTAGATTTCCCATTTTATTTACCCTCTCTGGTCTGATTAGCCATCTGACGACGTGGCTTGTTTTACAAAAAAAAAAAAAAAAAAGCCAACAATGAAAAAGTCGGATTGTCAGAGAAGTACGCGTCAAATTCAAAACAGATGTGTCTCATCTGTTCAGAGTCTGCGGTGCTGGTCAAAAGTGGTAATGTGAAGCGCCAGTGTAAAAAAAAATAATTTAAATTGCCTTATTTTTAGCCATAAACTAATAACTAAAAGTTGAGCATTAAACATAAAGCCATTCAGACATGTTAGATGTGAAAAATCCATTGTTCTTCCTACTGTTGGTTATCAGGTAATCATTCTGCCAGCACTGGGAAAACTGAATGGTGTTTTTCTCTGCTGTGGGATCCTGTGTAGCTCCGCCTACTTTCGTGATCCAGCCTCAGAACACGGAGGTGCTGGTGGGGGAGAGTGTGACTCTGGAGTGCAGTGCCACAGGCCAGCCTCATCCTCGGGTGACATGGACTAGAGGAGACCACAGCGCTCTACCCAGCGATCCTCGCATCAGCATCACATCCTCAGGAGGGCTTTATATCCAGAATGTCAACCAGGTTGATGGAGGCCAGTACACCTGCTACGCCAGCAATAATATGGGCACCATCCACGCCACTGCCTACATCATAGTGCAGGGTAAGCGAGAAGAAGAGAAACGTTTTAAAAGTAGTGCACAAACACTTATAAAAAATCAAAATAAAAATTCAAAAACAAAGAAATAAAAAGAAAGAAAATAAAGTCCATATTGCAGGAAAGTGTTCTTTAATCAAGGACGGTTTTTCATTTTTAATATTTTTTAATAACGAGTAATTAGGCTTTCTTTGTTAAAGTTTCTCTGAAGTCCCATGCATCAGTGGAAACATATATGACAACAAGATAAAAGAAAACAGCAAAGAGCAAAGGTTCAGTTCTGTTTATTCTCACACTTCTAAAACTAAGGCTGTCTCACTCTAACTATAAATCAGTCGCACCTCTCTGTATGTGTTTCTCCTGCAGCTGTTCCTCAGTTCACAGTGACCCCACAGGACCAGTCGGTGTTAGAAGGTCATACAGTGGATTTCCCCTGTGAAGCTACAGGCTATCCTCAGCCTGTCATAGCCTGGACACGCAGCGGTGAGATGATTTAATGGACCGCTATTTCTCACACTTCTGAAGGGTTGTCTGCTTTCTGCTTTCATGGTTCTGTTTACTACTTAGCAACTGACATTCCATTGACCTAATCCAGCGGTTCTTAACCTTTTTGCACATTTTCTCCAATACACTTTATCCATTAAACACAATTAAACCTACATTTACATACAGTACATACATTTTACTTTTACATTTAAAATTAGTTTTTTATATTTATAATACCATTTTTACACTTTCAACTTGTAACTCAGTTCTAAATCTAAAACGAACCCCTGGAATATAAATATGGTATGCAAACAAGTTAACCATTTTTACATTTCTACTTTCAGTGCAAATTTATAATGTGTCATTTTGAATGTTATAGTTAAATAAAGAAGCAGCTAACAAGTATTTCAGCTAGGCAGCTCTAATTATGCGTTGAATTATAATGGTTAGGTGGGTGGAGTAACAATATGAGAATTAGATTATAGTAAATATCAGAATAAGAAGCACTGAAGCATAATATGTTCATTCAAGAGCTGCTAATGGACAGCATTATTGTTTATAACATAATTAGCATAGTTAGCATCATTGTTGTTTCTATAAAGGAGTTAGGCTACTAAATATGAGTGAATGAATATAGTAAATGTGTCCCACAGCACTGCATGAGCACCAGATAGGCACGCACTCACATTAATGAACCCGATCTTTGTTTTTGAATGTGAATCTAAGGGAGAGATTTATAAGATTAACATTCATTCATTCATACATTCATCTTCAGAAAGTACTTTATCCTGGTCAGCGTGATCTATCCTGGTAATCACCCGGAGGGTAATTAGAGCTGCCATGCAAGGTGCTAGCTTGCCATCGGGGGCAACTTAGGGTTCAGTGTCTTGCCCAAGGACACTTCGGCATGGGATCACCCGGCCCGGGATTCGAACCACCAACCCTACGATTAGTGGGCAACCCGCTCTACCGACTGAGCCACAGCCGCCCATGCAATATGAGCTTTTTAATCTTCCCATAACATATAAGGCATAATGATTAACGAGTATGGTGATCTAAACCACCAACATTTTGCTTCCATGGATTTCCTTTATATTAAATGATAAAGAGGATTTTCCCTAGCCCTTAGAGAGTTACAGAGAAGAGAAGTGCCAGAGAGGAGAGAGTAGATCACTAGGTTCTTTGGAATTGCAAGTTTTTATAAAGGACTAAACAGAGCAAAATCCTTGGTTAAGATAAGTAACTTATATTCTTATTGATTAAATGATTGGTACAACCTTTCACACCACTGTGAATATTTATAAAATCATCATCGGTCCATTACAGGTGAGCAAGGAGCTGATCAGGATTCTAAAGTGTAAAACAGGTTCAAACTAGAGCCATTGGTATCTGTACTTTAGCACTAAGTGTTTGGGTTTACTGAGTAAGATGTTATTGGGAAAACAAGCCATGTGTTATAAAGGCCTTGAAGTACTCACCATCCTTATCATCGTACTAGCCTCATAGTAGAACAACAAAATGTGTTCACATAAGATTTACCTAAACAGAAGTTAAATCATATAAAAGTAAAGGTTTGTCACAAGCTGACCCCAAATACAGATCTACCAGTCTGCTTTTTTTAGATTGATCAATCCATGGTTTAAGTCATAATTACTTATTTTTTTTTTATTTTAATAGTGATTGTTGGCATTCTGAATTTTCACACACACACACACACACACACACACACACACACATATATATATATATATATATATATATATATATATATATATATACACATATATATACAGTATATTTCTGTATAAAGTTCTTGTGCTAATGTTGCTAGAAGTTTCCATTTCACAGTAATATCACTTAGAGTTGACCAGGGCAGATCTATCAGGGAAGAAACCTCATGAGGTGATGTGTGGCAAAGCATCTTATAACAGTGCCATGTTTAAAGTCGCTGAGCTTTTCAGTACAACCCATTCTACTGCCACTGTTTGTCTATGGAGTCACCTGTATGGCTATGTGCTTCATTTGATGCACCTCTTAGCAATGGATGTGACTGAAACACCTGTTCTTGCCATCGCTTTGATACAGGCTAATCTTGGTCTCATCTGTCCACAAGACCTTTTGTCCAGAACTTGTCAGGCTCTTTTAAGTACTTTTTAGCAAACTATCCTGGCCATCCTGTTTTTGTGGCTAACTAATGGTTTGCATCTTGCAGTGTAGCCTCTGTACTTCTGCAGACAGTAATCATTGATAAATTCACACCTGCTTCTTGCAGAGTGTTTCCGATCTGTCGGACAGGTGTATGGGGATTCTTCTGTCTTCAGCTGTGGACGTCTTCCTTGGCCTACCAGTCTGTTTATGGTTACTGAGCTTACCAGTTCTCTCTTTCTTCTTCTTCTTCTTGTTCTAAACAGTTGATTTTGGTAAGCATAAGGTTTGACCAGAGTCGGTTACTGTTTTATAATTGTTTCTCAGCCCTATAATGGTTTCCTTGACTGGCAAAACTCTGGTGTTCATGTTGACAAACAAAAAAAGCAGACCCCAAATGCGTCCAGAAACCTAGAATCAAGACTAGGTGCTATAAGCTCTCTTGTACCTGCACCAATATAGCAGTTAAACACACTTGATTTATCATAAACAACTCTAAATTGTCACAAATATAATGGTGCCTCGAAATTGTGAGGATGTACACTTGAACCAAATTTGAATTGTTTGAGTACAAATTTAAAACTGTGCAGAACAGATGCAAATACAATGCCTTTGTCCCAAACATTGTGGAGGACACTGTATACTGTATATAGGTTATTAATAGTTTACTAAGAAATTCTTTAGGCTGTTAGTAAAGACGATGGCTGTGGCTCAGTTGGTAGAGCGGGTTGTCCACTAATCGTAGGGTTGGTGGTTCGAATCCCGGCCTGGATGACTCCACATGCCGAAGTGTCCTTGGGCAAGACACGGAACCCTAAGTTTCCCCCGATGGCAAGCTAGCACCTTGCATGCAGCTCTGCTACCATTGGTGTGTAAGTGTGTGTGAATGGGTGAATGAGACACAGTGTAAAGCGCTTTGGATAAAAACGCTGTATAAGTGTGCCATTTACGATGGGTAATGTGAGAATAATCATGTTTAAAAGACATACATTCAGAGGAGCAAACCAGATTTGTAAAAGGACGGCATTCCTCTTCTAATATTCGTACTCCATTCAATATTTTGTATTCAAAACAGAACTGTGACTCTTCTGAAGTGGTCATCTCTTTGGACACAGAGAAGGCGTTTGTTAGGATCGAATGGGAATATCTTTTCATAGTGCTAAAGAGGTTCGGCTTTGGGAATGGACTTCGTTGGTGAATTTGTTATATGCGGAACCGCAGGCTTCCATATGTACCAACGATGCTAAGTCTGACTATTTTACTTTGTCACGGGGTACGTGCCAGGGATGTCCTCTGTCTCCCTTACGTTTTGCCATCGCGATTGAGCCTCTCTCGATCATGCTCAGAACTCTTCCTGTATTTTAGGGTATAGTTCACAATGGAATTGAACATAAACTAGTGCTGACGATTTACTACTCTATGTTACGGATCCAATTGCATCTATCCCAGAGATAAAACGTGTATTAAATGACTTTGGGAAATTTTCAGGGTATAAACTGAACCTACCAAAGAGTGAATGTTTACCCATAAACCCATCTGGCCAAAGGATAAAACAGACTGAAATACCTTTTCGCTTGGAACACTTAAAATTTAAATATCTCGGAGTTAACGTCACTCATTTCTATTCCACATTAATGGCTGCGAATTTTACACCCTTAATCTTATACATGAAGTCAGCCTTTCAAAGATGGGCAGCTCTACCACTATTGGTAGAATAAACACTGTAAAAATGAACATTCTTCCAAAATTCCTCTACCTCTTTCAATCCATCCCTTTGTTTTTACCCAAATCTTTCTTTAAGAATATAGACAAATTAATCTCATCTTTCATCTGGGCAGGAAAAACTCCCAAGTTCTCCAAACGTTTACTTCAGAGGAGTCGACTGAGTGGTGGCTTTTCTTTGCCCAATTTCATGTATTATTATTGGGCGGCTAACATTCAGAAACTGGTGTTCTGGGTGCAGGCCCCCTCTCTTCCATGGTGCCACTTAGAAGCACAACCGTGTATTTCGACCTCCCTCCCTGCTCTGGTGTTCTCCTCCCTTCCTGTAGCCCTTTCACAATACACAAATAATCCTATAGTATGTACCTCTCTGAAAATGTTCTACCAGTTTCGCCGTCATTTTAAATCTGTCTCGGCCTCAATCGGGGCACCTATATATAATAACCACCTCTTTCCCCCCATAAAGGTATGGATTACACATTCTCTCTTTGGGAACAGAAGGGACTGAAACACTTTGAGGATCTTTTCATCAACGATGTGTTTGTGAATTATTCTGAATTATCCTCGTCATACAGCCTGCCTCCGTCTCACCTTTTCCGTTTCTTTCAAATTAGTCACTGTGTCTCCTCCCTATTCACTGGGTTTCCCTCCTTACCTATAAAGTCTACATGGGAAGAGGTGTTCAAGCTGAATCCTCATAAGAGGAGCATTATTTCACAAATATATGCAACGATTTGGTCTCAAGACGATTCTTACAATATTAAAACCATTAGTGCCTGGGAGGAGGAATTGGGTCTGGAGCTTAAGGATGATTACTGGGGCAGAGTGTTAGATAATATACGGACCACCATGTCCTGTGCTAGACTTAGTTTCATACAATTTAAAGTGGTCCATAGAGCTCACCTCTAGGAGTAAACTATCTAAAATATATCCCAA
>JAFFST010041318.1:54896-69381 GCA_022414735.1 Noturus placidus | reverse complement strand
ATAAACACCTTCATTTACAAATTGCATTTTGTGTTTACTTGTGTTGTCCTTGACTATTGTTTAAATTGGTTTGATGTTCCGAAACACTTAAGTGTGACAAACATGCAAAGGAACAGGAAATGAGAAAGGGGGCAAGCACTTTTTCACACCACTGTATACTGTTTCTTACAAAAATTGGTGTATAGAATTGTGAGACAGAATCAGGATTTCACGTTTCTAATAAAAAAAAAAATCATAATTTGTGCTTAATCAGGAATTTTGAAATTTATATCCATAGTCATATATTAATATTAACGATTATTCATGCTAATTCAGACAGGATGCACACCATACAGCATGGTCCGTCTGCAGTTTCTTGAAGGAAATCTGCAGCATTTTTACAATCTTGTGTAACAGATGTGTGATTTTAGAGTGTAGCTGTCTATTACAGTTTATAATAGGGATGTCCCGATCGAGTATTTTGCTGATTTTGATCTTTGAGATTGGATCAGGACATACCTAGTTTATAATTTTTACAGTTGTATAATAGCTGCTATCTAATTGAGCGTTTTAAAATCATGTCAGAATTCAGCAACTGTCCTGATACTTTTATTGTAAGTATGTTTTGAGTCAAGGGGTTTTCCTTTCTCTTCATTAGTCCAGGTGTTGAAGATGTTAAAATGCTTGTATACGGTAAACACTAATACAATAAAGTCGCAATGATTAGAGATTAGGTTGAAAACACTAGACCGTTACTTAAAAAGGAAATTCTGCTTTTATGCCTTTTCCTTTATATTTCCCTTGTGTATTAAAGATAACAATAGCTTTAGAACTCCAAACATCGGACACTTCTCTCCGAGGTCTGTTTTGTAATCTTCAACATAATGTTTCCTTTTAGTCATTTCCATAGTTCAGTGATTATACAGTACCTGTTTATTTTGCTGCAATTAACCGCATAGATACTGTGTGCTGATTTTCCTGCAAGGCTCCATAAACAATAAGATAGAAAGAGACCAGATTCTGTATAATTCGATTTACCAAGACTGTTGGAAGGAGGGGATTCCTGCCCGTCTTTTACTGCCTGAGTTTCATGACTTGTGAATTCACAAGCTAAAATGTAGGTTGATTGTGCATATTTAATGGAACAGCAAAGATGTATATGCATTTTGTGAACTTGCATATACATTGGGTTAAGCAAGGAAAATATATAAGATTGATCAAAAACAATTAGTCATACCATCATTTTAGCAATCAGTACTTTTACATGGACAGCAATAATCCACTCTTCATCTAATTAAGACCATACTTTGATTAAGAAACTACCATGTAAACACCAACCTTAATCTAATTAAGGTCATAATCTAAGTAAGCTCTAATTGAATTAAGACAGTTTTAATGGCTTCAAGCAGTTGTCCATACAGCTTCAAGCAGTTGTCTATTAGCACATACAACATGACAAATAATTAACTGCACTTAAAGTGTTAAAAATTTTTTTTTATGAAAACACCCAAACTGTATACGGTACCATAACGAAGACGGACTGTATGTTGATACGTGATATTCTGGAGGGACGTCGGACGGCGTGGCACGGTGACGTAATTACGCGGGCTCTTAATCTAATTATGATCTATAACATGTAAAACGGGTCCATGACAGGAGTATTCCAAAAGCGACTCATGTAAATACCTTAATCACATTATTATCTTACTCAGAGTAAGGTCAGTAATTAGATTACTGCTTTCCGTGTAAACGCAGTCAATGTAAGTATCTGTTATTTAGAATAATCAGATCAAGTGTTCTATATGCATTCAAATACGGATGCAAATAGGTGATACATTATTCAAGGTTGTTTCTTTTTCCACATCTGATTGAGACTAGAGGTGTACATCGGGACTGGGATCCTGAAGGGCGCAACAAAAATGCCATGAGATTGGGAGGATTCATTTGTCATGGCAGCATGAGTGCGCAGTTAGATATGACGCACATTGTAATTAACTCCTCCCTAACAAGGCTCTAGTTTGATAGTATCCTTAGTCTCTGATGTATTTGTATTAGCTTGAGGATACGTTTCTGATGGAGACTACAAAGCACTGCTGTAAGCTGCTTTGGATAAAGGCATCTGTTAAATTCTGCAAAAGTAAACACAGAGTCTGCATAGCATATTGTTTTGCCTGATCTCACCATTTTAAAAAAGTAAATCTAATTAGAGCAGAAAAGACAGCCAACAGTGCAATGCAGGGCTACTTTAAACTGGCATTTGAAAACTTTAGTCTAAATCATAATTTGACCAGTTTCCATGCAAATATTTCAAGTGGCGGCAAGGACAAAAAAAAAACAAACAAAAAAACTGAAATCCAATATAAGCCATGACCCATGTAATAGCCAGGTTGTTAGACATGACGTCAGGGTTTCATTTACAGAACAGACAGTTAAAGATTTAATAAGCTCTACATGCGTGATTCTGTGAAATTCTTCATTTTAACATGTTTTAAGCAGGCAGAGATTCTGGAGGGTTTAAAGGTTAAGACAGAGCAAAGAAGTCTGGGAGTCGACCCCCCGAGCTCATTTGTCGTTTACATACAAAGGAGGGTGGCAATTACCGCAACAATGCCCCCCCTAAAATCTCAATGACAGACATGTGGCAGGAGACCTGTGTGAGTCTTAAACCAGCTCTTAAGTGAAATTACAGGCTTATGGGACAGCCTTGGAAAGCACATGGCTTTGTAATTCCCACATGACAAGATGTTTTCTATGTAGTCACGGTTGTTAACACAAACATCAAAGTCTGGCTGCGTAATGCCCGCCTTCGGAAACATGTGAGTCTGAGTAGAGTATCCGCCTCTTGGGGTTTCCACGAGGCAGGTTGGAAGTACTACTACTTCCAGTAAAAAGCAGTTAAGGAAGAGTAAAGTCTCCAGGCTTTTGTGCTCTAAGACTTCTAGAGAGTGATGAGCTGAGAATTCTCAATTCAAATCATTTAGATATATCACTTAGATGCAGTTCAAAAGTTGTATTTCTTCAATAATAATAACATGAAGTACATAATGCTAAGATTGCACATTTCTGTGTGTAATAATGAGCTTTTTCATGTTGTGTGAATTTTCATTCTGTGTTTGTTGCATATGATTCACTGTGGACGCTGTAATCATTAACACATGTTTTTAAATCATCAGTAACGCCTGTTTTCACAAATGCTCCAAGGGACATGACTGTGGAGTCTGGTAATGATGTCCAGATTCCGTGCAGTGCTCATGGAGAGCCCACGCCTGTCATCACCTGGAACAAGGTGAGCCCGGATCTCTTCTGCTGTGCCTTTTGCATACTTTTGACCAGATCTCTTTCCTTTCATCTTGTGCTCTTTCTCATTGTTCTCTCACTGTGATGTGCAGGACGGTGTTCAAGTGACAGAGAGTGGGAAGTTTCACATCAACCCCGATGGTTATCTGGTGGTGAATGATGTGGGTCTTGCTGATGGGGGGCGTTATGAGTGTGTGGCACGTAACTCCATTGGATACTCATCCGCTAGCATGATTCTAACTGTGCAAGGTATGAAAATGTGTCTTTTTTTATTGTTATGGACTGGACTCCCTTTCTTCAGTTTTCCTGTCAGTGATATTTTATTAGTTTGGTAGAGCCATATTTGTCTATTGTCATATTTATCTCTCGTATTTATCTAATTTCTTTGGAATCCTTCCTTAAATGTGGCAAATAAAATATGATTGGTCGTACTGTTATAGGAAAATAATCACATCAGGGTGGTGTGATTTTTGAAAGAACAATGCATCATAATTTTGATTGGTTATGAAACATTTACTGTATTTCCTGGTATCACTTAAGTTATAGAAGCCATAAAAATTGGACCGGCGTCTTTTTTTTTCACTTTCTCACTCTCACTCTCTCACTCTGTCTCTCTCTTAAAATTCATAAGCCACAAATTTACAGTTTCTTATGTTGTCAAGAACCTGTTAAGCTCTTCATCTTGAAGACTTTTCCATGTCATATAATTAAGTTAAGGGCTTTACCTCTGACTTTTACAAAGCTCTTAACAATGGAGACTCAACCCATAAACATCTTCTCAGAGAGAACTTCCTTAGATTCCTAATGACACACATTTCTAAATGTGTTTACGTAGAAAAGTCACCATACAAGTCCCTGTAAGTGACTTGTCACTGTAGAAACGATGACGTATGAGAACAAGTGTATAAATATAAACCTGTGATTTGTCAAATCAGATTCGAGAATTCAGCAGCTCAGCGGTACAATGTTATATATATTTCAAATGATATCAGAAATGTTATTCTCAGACTATATCAACCTTGAAATTTACTACATTATATTGCTTTTATCTAAACCACTTTTGGATGAACCTCTGCCTTTATATGGGTGCTATTATAAATCTGTTTAGTGTTAGATGTTTTTCAGGCTATATCTCATATGGGATTAATCATTCATACAAAATAAAAGCATTTAGTATATCAAACAATTCGCCTTGTAATAGTGCTCTGAAAAGATGCAGGGGGGTCTAGACAACAGTTTTCTTTCTGGCTCACCTAACAGGGAGTAGTTTTCTGTGTGGATTCTTATCATTTTTTCTCGTCTTCTACTTCAGTACCGCAGGTAAGCAGAGAGGGAGATCCGTTTGTCTCGACGTCTCTCGAGGAAGCCATCCGCAGCATAGACAGCGCCATTGACTCCACCAGGAGGCAACTCTTTGACGGGTGAGCACAGCATCATTACTTATATAACGTCACTTAGGCATATGAAAGGACGTTTTACTCTCATGAGTCATGCTCGTGTAATGCTTGAGGAATTTACCTTGGCTGATGGTCAGTCTGACTGTTATGTTAGGAAAGCTGCAGTTTAAACTCTTGTCAGCTGTTGGATTGCGCATGCTGTGCTGCAAAAGGCAATGCCAGCCTGTTCAGGAACATGTGCAGTGTTTGTGTGTCTAAGGAAAAGACCACTGAAGGTTTGTTTAAGTCATTTAGTGCGCTGTTTTGGAGAAATGGCTGCCAAAGTAACTTCCAAAGAAATATAAACAGCATGAACACATAACGAACACAAGTTCCACAGTATAATTCAGGAAGTATCAAGGGACAGACCCTGGCCATAAAGATAGATTAGATTTGACATTGTCGCCATCGTGACTAGGGGTGTAAACCTCAGGCCTCCCCACGACACAATATGATTTCAATTCTTAAGACAAAGATTGAATATTTTTTTTTGACGATAACTCAAGATAAAGTACAATATGATTTAAATTCATAAGGCAATGATTCAATATTTAACAATAACACTGTGCTGCAATACAATACTGTTTAATTGCCTCTGATCAAAGTACCATATTTTCCGGTGTATAAGCCGCTACTTTTTTCACGTGATTTGAACACTGCGGCTTAAACACTGCGGCTAATTTATGGATTTTTACGGGCTAACGAGCTTCATGCCGCCAAAACATTTAGCCTCATCACATCGAACCAATGAAATTACCGAACAGTTCACAGTGGACCAATGAAACTGTTCGAATTAAATCAAACGCTCGCACTAAATTATTCAGATCAGTCATTTTGCGCTTCATGAACACACCCTCATTATGGAAAACAAACGAACAAATGCATATGATGCAACTTTCAAGTTAAAGGCGAGAAATCATTTACCAAAACTGGCCGCTCAAGTTTGCTCAAGTCTGCCAGTGGATCCTAACAGCGTGGAGCAGTGTCAAAAAATCTACTATCACCAACGGGTTTCGAAAAGCTGGACTGCTGAAGACGACAGCACAAGCTCAAGGGCGAATTTACCTCGAGACGTAAGTGACATTGAGAGCGACAACGAAAGAGAGATCGAGGAAGTGTGATGAAGTAATTCTGAGGCTGTTCAATTCCGACACGGAAGAAGACGACTTTAGTGGTTTTAATGCGCAGGAGGAAGATGAAGACAGATCAATGACTATTCCTGATAGGCAACTGTATTATTTATTTTTTTAATCAGCCGTGTTACCGGCACTGTTCGGAATAAAGCATTTAAAAGTTAAAAAGAATCTTGTGTAACATCTTTCTGTGTAAATATCTCATGTTACAACGTGGACATTATAGACAGGTGCGACCTATATATGTACAATTTTTTTTTTTTTTTAATTTAGTGAGTGCGGCTTATATTCAGGTGCGCTCTATAGTCCGGAAAGTACGGTACTTTGTTCAGAATCTGAGGTATTTTTTTACATGCACGGACTGGGGTTTTATTTACATGCACTGACTGTCTTTTTACACTAATGATCTGTTTATAATCAGTTAATCAGCCTCCATTCATTTCAGTGTTTTTTTTTTTTAATCAATGCATCAAGCCTGTGACTGCGATGTTAAGCATTTGCAAGCTTGCAGAGTCACTCGGTTACTGTGAGGATGTGAGAATTGGATTAGTATATATCAGTATGATGTAAAAAATGGCATGATCTATATGTGCATCAATACACTGCAATAAGCAATAGTATAATTAGGATTCATATAGCATTACAGTAATAGAATTTCTCACAACATTAAACGTTATTTCAGTAGCCATTCATAAAATCTGAAGTCGTGGAGTTTTTTTCATTGTGTTACAGTTAATAGTAATACTATCTGTGACTTTTTATTTATTCTTTTTGTATATAGGCTTAATGGGTTTACCCGCCACGTCCTTATTTATTTGCTATTCTGTATAATTTTGTTTGGTCTGTGACTAAGTACAGAATAACACACTCCAGACCATACTCTCTCTCTCTCTCTCTCTCTCTCTCTCTCTCTCTCTCTCTCTCTCTCTCTTTCCCAGACTTTCCTGTGCTGGGAAACATTGACTGTTACAAAGCGGTTACAATCGAGACTCCTTCCATAAAAACCCAAAATGCCACTACATCAACTATTACATATGTTTTACTTTGTTAAACAACATGTTTAATAAAAATAAAAACATGTATTATTAGACTTAAATTATGTGAAGTATCGTCTGTATGCTGTTACAATAGAAACAATAATGTATAAGAACCAGCGTATTATGTATATGAACCTATCATTAACGTTATGGGCGGAGCTACTGTTAGAACCATGCTGTTATACAACAATAGTGCACACCTACTGACCAATCAGACTTGAGAATTCAACCACACTGTAGTATAATCTGCAGTGAAACATAAACTGCAGGGATTCAAAACCATTTGACTGGCAGTGTATCTTTTTTTGTAACATTTTGATAATTATATGCCACTAATTGCAAATAATCAGTTTAACGATTTAAAATTTTACATTTAAGAGTATAAATTATTAAGCATCATACTACAAGGCAGTTGATTTCTCAAACCTGAAGGTGTGTGTTAATTTTATATAACAGTAGCATTGACAGTAGTTCCGGCTGTAACATAAATAATATATTCTAACTTTATCCTTTCTATAGTGACAACTAATAATAAACAGATTGGGTTTTTTTTAATGTGTGGTTTAACAAAGAAAAACTTATCATGTGAGCATTTATTGGAACCCTTTCGGGTGTCAGCGCGTTGTAAGATTCAGTAAGTTTCCAGATATGCGAGAGTCTCCAGGACAGCGCAGTTTGTGTTTTTTGGTTCCTCAGTCACACAAGGTTTGTTTCAACAATTTCTAGACAGAGAGTTCAGGAGAGTCTGGTGAGGGAACAGCTGTTTATAGCTTTATAGCTACATAACATTATATGTAACTATAAGCAGTTAAAAAGCATGATGTCAATAATAAATTAAAAATTGTAATTATTGCAATCCGGTCTCCTTTGAACAGTGGACTAGTTCAACAAACAGACTTCATATTAAACCATAATGAACTTTCCTTTGCTTTCACACTATACGTTGTTACCCAGATGAGGACGAGTTCCCTTCTGAGTCTGGTTCCTCTCAAGGTTTCTTCCTCTTAACATCTTAGTTTTTCCTCACCACCGTCGCCAACGGCTTGTACAATAGGGATAAATTCACACATTTAAAATCTATATCCTGTGTTTATATGTTTCTGTAAAGCTCCTTTGAGACAATGTTCATTGTTAAAAGTGTTATACAAATCAAATTGAATTGAATTGAATTATTCCGCTTGTATCTGTGATGTCACTAGTCCAGTGTGCATTATTTTGTGTATCGCAGCACAGTCTGTTGTGTTATTTCTCACACAGTACAGTGTATAATGGCTATGCTTCTTAAGAATCTGTCCGTCGTATGTTTGCTCTCTGCTGAATAGCAGCTCTACACTCACTCAATCCCTTCAGCTCTAATCTAATAATGCACAGGACTAGTGATAATTTGGTATTCTCTAATTTCCTGGCTGAGGTTTCTGTCAGTGTTCCAGCTCTAGGGAGTTAACTGTTACAGTCTGACAGACGAATTAACTGCTTGGTGCATTCACTGTGGGCCGTAAGGATTAGTGATTTTTATCATCACTGTTACACAGTTGTATCTGCTCATACAGTGGCCTCATTCATTTTTAAAAGGCCAATAAGTGTAAAGGACAGATCACCGTAGTAATAATCTATCACTTTTTTTCCCAAACAGAAACTGGCTGATTTTTTATTTTTATTATTTAATTTTCTTATAATGACAGGCGTGGTTGCCAGCGTGCCTTTAGATTCATAAATTGCTACTTAAATTGCATGGTTCCCTCAAATCTGGATTATTTTTGTATTTAGTAATTTGGCACACATTTTTTTATCCAATACAACCAGATAGTTGAGGTAAAATGCAAGTGAGGGTTTTGCTTAATGGCCTAAGACCGACTGTCTTGCAGGCCTGAAATTTGAACTAATAATCTTCCAATCGTTAGCGCAGAATCTTACGAGCGTGTCTATCATACTGCTCCCATTTATTTATTTATTTATTTTCATAACAATTTTTATTGATTCTCATACATTTTTCAGAGTACAACAAATATATATATATCAATACAGAATCAACATTACTGCTCCCATTTATAATGGCATTTCCGTTTATATTTAACATATTCATATCTGGCTTTTTATCTCAAGCAGCTCCCCCCGCACTCCCGGTGAGCTGCTGGCATTGTTCCGCTATCCACGCGACCCTTACACAGTGGAACAGGCCAGAGCTGG
Source organism: Noturus placidus (assembly GCA_022414735.1). Taxonomy (NCBI): domain Eukaryota; kingdom Metazoa; phylum Chordata; class Actinopteri; order Siluriformes; family Ictaluridae; genus Noturus; species Noturus placidus. The sequence goes on along the minus strand of JAFFST010041318.1, from coordinate 60,312 downwards.
AGAGATCTTTGAGCAAACTCTCCTCCTCATTCAGCGGCATGTCAACCAGGGCCTGATGGTGGACACCAATGGGACAGGTATCTCATAATGCTACATGTGACCATGCTACATGTGACCATGTTAAAAGGAATATTTGGATATTAACATTTCATGATCTTGGAATTGTAAGTTTTGAGTGTCTGGTGGTTATATGATTTTATCATTTCATATGCCATCAATATGAATTCTGTTTTTTTTTCACTATTCACATCTTCAAAGATCTTTGCTCTTTCTAAATATTCACTCTAACCCCTCTCTTAGCGTTTCGTTACAATGACCTGGTGTCGCCACGCTTCTTGGACATGATCGCGAACTTGTCCGGCTGTACGGCTCACCGCCGCTTCAATAACTGCTCCGACATCTGCTTCCATCAGAAGTACCGCAGCCATGATGGCACATGCAACAACCTGCAGCACCCCATGTGGGGTGCCTCGCTCACCGCCTTTGAACGCCTGTTAAAATCTGTCTATGACAACGGCTTCAACTTGCCACGCGGTGCCACAGAGAGACGCCACAATGGCTTTGATCTTCCTCTGCCACGCCTCATCTCCACCACCATGATAGGCACAGAGAGGATTACTCCTGACGAGCGTTACACACACATGCTCATGCAGTGGGGCCAGTTCCTGGATCATGACCTGGACTCCACCGTAGTAGCACTCAGTCAGTCTCGTTTCTCCGATGGCCAGCTGTGCACATCCGTCTGTACCAATGACCCGCCCTGCTTCCCTGTCATGTTCCCACCCAACGATCCACGGCAACGGAGGACCGATGCCCGCTGCATGTTCTTTGTCCGCTCGAGCCCAGTGTGTGGCAGTGGCATGACTTCACTGCTCATGAACTCAGTGTTCCCTCGCGAGCAGATCAACCAACTGACATCCTACATTGATGCTTCCAATGTGTACGGCAGCTCGCATCATGAAGCAGATGATATAAGAGACCTGGCCGGACATCGGGGCATGCTGCGGCAGGGTATTGTCCAGCGCACGGGAAAACCGCTGCTGCCATTCGCCAGTGGGCCACCCACAGAGTGCATGCGTGACGAGAACGAGAGCCCCATTCCTTGCTTCCTGGCTGGGGATCACCGTGCCAACGAGCAGTTGGGCCTCACAGCCATGCACACGGTGTGGTTCCGTGAGCATAACCGTATCGCCAGAGAGCTGCTGCGCCTCAACCCGCACTGGGATGGAGACACCATTTACCACGAGGCACGCAAGATTGTGGGCGCCCAGATGCAGCACATCACCTACAGTCACTGGCTGCCCAAAATACTAGGTGAAGCCGGCATGAAAATGATGGGCAGCTACCGTGGCTACGACCCCAACGTCAACGCAGGAATCTTTAACGCCTTTGCCACAGCTGCATTCCGCTTTGGCCACACCCTCATCAATCCCATTTTGTACCGGTTAGGTGAAAACTTCCAGCCCATCCAGCAGGGCCACATAGCTCTGCACAAGGCTTTCTTTTCTCCCTTCCGTATTGTAAACGAGGGAGGCATCGACCCCCTGCTGCGTGGACTGTTTGGTGTGGCAGGAAAGATGCGCGTATCCACACAGCTACTCAACACCGAGCTGACAGAGCGCCTTTTCTCCATGGCCCATGCTGTGGCCTTGGACCTCGCTGCAATAAACATCCAAAGAGGACGTGACCATGGCATCCCTCCCTACAATGACTACAGAGTGTTCTGCAATCTCACCTCAGCACATACTTTTGATGACCTGAGAAATGAAATTCACAGCTCCACCGTTCGGGAGAAGCTTGAGAGGTATATGTGTGATAAATTCATTCATATAGTCTGTTAAATATTCATCTGTATTGTTTTACTAATCGTAGGCTTGTGCTGATTTGTTGTGTTGTACGTGATCCCAGGCTCTATGGCACACCGTTGAACATCGATCTGTTCCCTGCTTTGATGGCTGAGGATCTTGTTCCTGGGAGCAGACTGGGGCCGACTCTCATGTGTCTTCTGGCCACACAGTTTAAGCGGCTCAGAGATGGTGACAGGTAAACTGCACGTTTTAATTACTGAGCTCTAATATGTATAACTGCAGTTATAACTTTAAGGTGATGTTTGTAATTAATATGTTTAGCTCCTACATTTTTTTTCAAAATGTACAGTGTTAGGAATATAAGTACAACTTTTTTTAAAATGTTGATTGTTGTCCTATAACAGTATGCCTGTTTGAGGACGACAGATTGATCGGTTTTGTCAATTAATCAACACCAATAACCAATTGCTGGAACTATTGGTTATCTGCAAAAATACACACCAATAGTTTTTCCCACTGGCACCCTGTCCAGGGTGTACCCCGCCTTGTGCCCGATGCCTCCTGGGATAGGCTCCAGGTTCCCCGTGACCCTGAAAAGGAGTAAGCGGTTGAAGATGGATGGATGGATGGATAGTTTTTCCCGGTTGCGTCTGAGAAGGAAACGCTGTATTTATACAGCACAAAATAAAACAAAGGCAAAATAGAGGCAAAATAAAAACACTAACAAATTTTGGTGTGTTATTTGAAGTGTTTTTTGATAAATTTTGGATGTCTCTATTTGTATGTGTTACCTTATGGTTCTGTTTGAATATATAGCTTTTATTCACTTTAATATTTATTAGTAATTAATATATATTCTTATTATATTCAATATATATTCATATTTATTTCATTTAAAAAGTACAGTACATTTTTATGGTACAGTCAGTACTGTTTATCCTTGTATTAAAGTAATATATTTTACTTTTTATATATTTAGCAATATTTTACTTTGAGTGTTATGTTTTCATTCAGTATCAATTTTATAAGCTATCAGTTGATTAATCTGTACTGCCCAACTTTCAGTATAGGTATAGTGGTGCTTGAAAGTTTGTGAACCCTTTAGAATTTAATATATCTCTGCATAAATATGGCCTAAAACATCATCAGATTTTTGCACAAGTCATAAAAGTAGATAAAGAGAACCCAATTAAACAAATTTATTCATTTATTTATTGAGGAAAATTATGCAATATTACCTTTCTGGGAGTGGCAAAAGTATGTGAACCTTTGCTTTCAGTATCTGGTGTGACCCCCTTTTGCAGCAATAACTGCAACTAGACATTTCCTGTAACTGTTGATCAGTCCTGTACATCAGCTTGGAGGAATTTCAGCCCGTTCCTCAGTGCAGAACAGCTTCAACTCTGGGATGGTGGTGGGTTTCCTCAATGAACCGATTGCTTAAGGCCCTTCCACAACATTTCTATTGGATTAAGGCCAGGACTTTGACTTTGTCCATTACAAAACATTAACTCTATTATTATTTAACTGTTCTTGGTAGAACAACTTGTGTGCTTAGGGTCGTTGTCTTGCTGCATGTCCCACTTTCTCTTGAGATTCAGTTCATGGACAGATGTCCTGACATTTTCCTGTAGAATACACTGGTATACTTCAGAATTTATTGTTTCATCAATAATGGCAAGTCGTCCTGGACAGATGCAGCAAAACAGACCTACACCATGATACTATCACCACCATGTGTCACAGATTGTAAGGTTGTTATGCTGGTTTTCCTTTCTCCGAACATAAACCTTCTTATTGAAACCAGACATTCTATTTTGGTCTCATCAATCCACAAAATATTTTTACAACAGCCTTCTGGCTTGTCCATGTGATCTTTAGCAAACTTCAGACAGGCAGCAATGGGTTTTTTTTTTGGAGAGCAGTGGTTTTCATGCAACCCTGCCATGTACACCATTGTTATTCAGTGTTCTCCTAATGGTGGACTCATGAACATTAATATTAGCCAATGTGAGAGAGGCCTTTAGTTTCTTAGAAGGCTTTTAGTTTCTTAAACCTGGCTCCTTTGAGACCTTGTGACTATTCCCCGTCTTATTCTTTGAGTGATTTTTGTTGATTGATCACTCCTGGGGAGGGTAACAATGGTCTTCAATTTCTTCCATCTGTACACAATCTGTCTGACTGTGCATTGGTGGAGTCTAACCATTTAGAGATGGTTTTGTAACCTTTTCCAGCTTGATGAGCATCAACAGCTCTTTTTCTGAGGTTCACAGAAATTTTATTTGTTCGTGCTGTGATACACATCCACAAACATGTGTTGTGAAGATCAGACTTTGATAGATCCCTGTTCTTTAAATACAACAGGGTGCTCACTCAGGGCGCACGGTGTCGTAGTGGTTAGCAAGTTTGCTCTGGTGTTCGAGTCCCGCCGGGGCATGTTCTCTGCGTTATACACAGTTTCATTGTTTCTGATTTCTTTCCCATGCTATACTGTTATAACTATATTTTATTACATAATTTCTTTGTTCGATTTCATTTTTGTTTTTTCCAGATTCTGGTACAAGAACCCTGGCGTGTTTAGCCCAGCTCAGTTGACTCAGCTGAAGCAGGCATCTCTCACCCGGGTGCTGTGTGACAACGGAGACAACATTACCCGCATTCAGTCTGACGTCTTCAGCGTGGCAGAGTTCCCTCGAGCATATGGAAACTGTGAGGATGTGCCCAAGATCGACTTGCGGATGTGGCAGGACTGCTGTGAAGGTACGTGCAAGGATGAGATTATAATTTTTGTCTACTCCAACGCTGTTTATCTACATCTTTCCACACATGAATAAGCTTTCATTGTGCTTGATGTGTATAATCTTGTTTGTGATCGTTTAGTCTGCTTACATAGTTGCATTCTGATTAGAATGACTCACAGTCTGTTGTTTAGTTAAAATCCCTTCATTTGGAATATCACTGAAAAGATATTCATGTGAGAATAGAGAGGCTAACTGTCAACGATGCAGTAATGATAATGTCATAAGGGTTCCTGTGTGATCCAGTTCTTTCTTTTAAATCGCATGTTTCACATGAACTATACTCTAGAATCCTTGATGTATTGCTTACATTATGCAGTGGATAGAGTAGACAAAAATAATTACTCAAGTACAAGTAAAAAAGTAATGTTAATGTAATGTTAATCATTGCTTGAGTAAGAGGGCAGCTGTGGCTCAGGTGGTAGAGCTGGTTGTCCACTAATCGTAGGGTTGGCGGTTTGATTCCCGTGCCCACTTGGCTCTGAACCCTGAGTTGCTCCCAATGGCAAGTTAGCACCTTGCATGGCAGCTCTGCTGCAATTGGTGTGTGTGTGTGTGTGTGTGTGTGTGTGTGTGTGTGTGTGAATGGGTGAATGAGACACTGCTATGGTTAAAAAAGTGCTATATAAGTGCGGACCAAGAGTAATAAAGTATCCAATGAAAAGACTACTCAATTAGCAAGTTACTAGTTACTAGACAACAAGTTAGTAGATTTTTTTTCAAAAAGTTACTCAAGTAAATGTAATGTAGTAAATCTAGCATGTTACTACCTACCTCTGTGTACAGGTAGGCATTATATATATATATATA
>JAFFST010041318.1:35897-48869 GCA_022414735.1 Noturus placidus | reverse complement strand
AAATTGCATTTTGTGTTTACTTGTGTTGTCCTTGACTATTGTTTAAATTGGTTTGATGTTCCGAAACACTTAAGTGTGACAAACATGCAAAGGAACAGGAAATGAGGAAGGGGGCAAACACTTTTTCACACCACTGTAGAAGTGGATTATTTTCCTATAATAGCATGTCCTGTAAAATGTTATTCCTGTTCTACCACAGCAGTTTGCCACCACTTACAAGTTTATATCTATTAATGAATGACATGTCATACAGTTCAACAGTCGCGTTTAATGTTGTGGAACCTCTGTGAAACAGGTTAGTTCCTGTTATGACTTACTTTGTAATAGCTATAAAGAGTTGTTCTTTCACCAGTCTCTCTTGAAGTTTATAAGGCAATGCAGCTTGTCATGTTACCAAGATAAAGGTCAAAGTCCTGACTGTTACAAAGCCCTCACATTAGAGACTCCTTCCATAAACGTTAAATAAGCATCTCTGTAACAGAAAACTTCACCACATCAACAATTATACTTTTTTATGTTAAATAACAGCATGGTTTTTAATCTGTTTATGCTTGGGCTTAGATTATGTGAAGTGTTCCTACAAGTCCCTGTGAATGAACTGTTACTACTAAAATGTTCAGTTATTAGAACAGTTATTAGTTTAGACGTAGAGTGCGTATCTCTTCATATGGAGCCTGTTCTTTCAGAGTGGCTTAAGAAAATGTCACTCTACGCCATCAAGCCTTTTCCTCGCCCATACTCACGCCAACCTCACATCTGTGTTTTTTCAGTAGCTCTGTGTGTGGGGGTCTTGGGTATTGTGTGTCTCTTTGGCTAACACACTCCTTTCTCCTGTTATCAATCGTGCCCAGAGAGGATTTAATGCTGCCACACTGCCATCCCAGCTCTTCACTCATGTGCCAAGTGAAATTCTTTTCAAATGGTGGCCAACCGAATTTTAACCTTTTCCCATACTGCTTTTCCCCAAAATAGCTTTGATGTCTTATCACAAAAAAAAACAACCAGTGGTTTTGTTCACCTTCACTTGCCTGTAAAAAATGCCGACTATAACTCTTGTCTCACTAAAGCACGCAGTGGAGATTGATGACTGAATTTTTTTCCTCTCCTCTAATTTTTTCTGAATTCTTCTGTGTGCATTAGGAGGGCCAGGTGACATGTTTTGTGGAGAAGTGTCCGCAAACATCATGTCCAAAGCCTGAGACACTGAAAGGTGTTTGCTGTCCTGTGTGCCTCGAGCAGCCATCGAAAAAGCAGGCCGAAGAACATCACGTATAACCTCAGGAACACCAAAGTATTCAAAGACGAGACTTAACCGATGCAACCTGCCGCATCTACATGCCTCACTGCTTTTATTTCGTTTTGTTGTTTTTTAACCCCATATCTCCAGGCATGCCATGTGCTGCCCATGTTGCCACATTATCCACTTTTAAAATAACAGATGAATCAATGGATGAACAGATGTGAATGCCTAGAGGATGCTTTCTTCATCTCTTCCTCTATCAAGCCTGACCAAAGGGACCACAGGCCTTTAGAGACCACCGAATGTGTTGGCCTGTTGGCTGACGTCCTGCCCCATCTTGTGCACTGAAAAGAAAGGATTACATTACAAATCGAGCTTGAACAAATCCGTTATCAGTCACATATTCTCTAAAAAGCGTTCTCAGGTCAGAGATGGCAAATGGTGCTACTTCCCCAACATTAATACATATATAGTGTATGAAACCTTAAAGGTATTGCTTTGTATGTTTTTTTTTGTTTGTTTGTTTGTTTTTTCTTCCTTTTTTTCTTTTTTTTTTTTTTTATTACAATGTTTTTACACAGTATGCAAAATGTTATGCACACTCAGTATGTGCCTTCCAAGGGTGTTCCTGGTTTTATAATTATGCAAAAGACATTTTATAGGAAAAAAAATACTAGAGTTACTCCAGCTTTTACTAAACGTTTATGGTGCATTCTTATCATTTAATGAGTATATGACTTTACACATGCATCCACCTTTGTATCAACCTCTTGTATATGAAGATAATGTGAATATATTGAAAAATATATTTGTAATTGAAGAAAGTCTACTGATCACCAAATGTTTCGTTCCAGTAGCAACTGGTTAACATCTGGTGCTTTTCATATTTGCTTGTTTTTCCCCTGACACTAAACATTTCACAGGGGCAAAAGTGTAGCAGCTGAGGTAAATAGGCCTTTGTGCTAGATAGTGTTACATCAGGATCTCGCAATGTTAGTTTCAGTTAAACACATTGGTCTGCAGACATCTTGCAGTATTTCCAGTCCGTTTCGGAAAGGTTTACTGCCAGCGAGTCCAATCTCTGTTTGAACAGGTTCACCACAGTGTTGAAGAAGGACATTGCCTCATTAGAGTTCTGCACAGATTTCATGCTCATGTCAGCATCATTTCTTCTGTGCAGTTTTGTTTTTTTTTTTTTTTTTTTTTGTCATTTCCTGGAGGAGTTGGCTTTACATTACTCTTGGATCATTCTTTATTGTGATGTAAAGGTCTGCTCCATTTCACTGTCATTCACTTCCCTTCCTTTGTTTATTTTATTTATAGAGTTAGATTATGTTAGAGTATGGAGACCTGATGGCATGTAGGTCAATCTATTTTTCACCCCGTCTACTCACCCAACTCAAAAAGAGCCTTATATAAGGTAACCCGTGACTTTCAGTCTTTGCTTATTTCCCTCCCTCTGTGGCTTGCCTGTGGATAGTCAGAACATTTGGCTGAATGTTTGTTCTCTGGAGGTAGTAGAAGGCATGTGAACAGCGCTGATGTCATGTTAGAGAACGTGACACACTCTGACCTTAATTTTGCTCAAATTAAAGCCATATGGAATAGAAGAGAGGCAATGTTTTTATGTGAAACAGAAGAATAATACTGTGGAAGCCATAAGAATAACCGAAAATCCAAATTTACTAACAGGCACATTAACAGTTTATTTACTCATGGGGTATGTCTTGGTCTCTGATTGGCCAGCATGTGGTATATTTTACAGGTTGTAAGACTTGGAATGTAGTGTTGGGTAATTCTGTTTCTAGCGAATAGCCAAATTGTAGAATTATTTTTTTGTTTATATTATTGTGTATCTGCTTGCTTTCTTCATTCTGCCTCCCCGAAACTTAACGAAGAGGGCTTGCTGTTCGTCTGTGCTCTCTGTTTTCCCATGCTCCAGACTAATATCAGTTCTCATGCAACACTTTTACCCCAGACTCTGTCTTCTGCCCCAAACTCCCCATATGCAATGCGATGTACTGCCCTGCACGACTGAACAAACTGAACCCAGGGGTCAGAATGATTTCCTGATATTTTGTATTGTATTTCTGCCAAAGATTGTTTGCACTGTATTGTATGCCTCTCAACAATAATAAAATGAATACACTTGACATAAAAATGTTTGGGTTTTTTTTCCAACTCTCAACTTCCTATACAATTTACGTATATATGGTTTGATTCCCAGCCCGCATGACTCCACGTGCCGAAGTGTGCTTGGGCAAGACACTGAACCCCAAGTTGCCCCCGATGGCAAGTTAGCACCTTGCATGGCAGCTCTGCTACCATTGGTGTGTGAGTTTGTGTGAATGGGTGAATGAGACACAGTGTATAGTGCTTTGGATAAAAGCGCTATATAAGTGCACCATTTACCTAAATTCTCCAGTCAGTTGCAGTCTGAATCGATATAATTTGGTCCAGTTAGATATGGAGCAACTTTTTAAATGGGTGAATTTGTTGTTTGTGTTACCAACCATCTGTCTCCTCCTGAGTCAATGTGGACATCACAAAATCTTCAGTTCACAAAAGCGAACATAACTGGAATTACAATTTACTATATTGCTCCAGTGTTGAAAAGTTGGATAAAACCTCATGAGAACACATTTGATAAGACTTTCTTTGTCTCAGCAAAACACTTGTTGTTAGAGTTCAACAGTTGTAGATTTGAAGTGGACATAGATTATAAGGGAGTTTCAAGTAAATGACCATGGTAATCTCTAATATGGAGGTATTCCTTTGAATATCTCGACAATATAAAAAAATGGTTAAAGAATAACTTTCTCCTACTTAATGAAAACAAACTCGAAGTAATTGTTTTTGGGCAGCCGAGATTGAGAGGTGATCTCATTAATGAGCTTTGTAATTACGTCGTCTCAATTTCTTCCCAGGTTAGGACCCTTGGTATTATCCTGGACTAAGAATTATGTTTAACCAAGCAAATAAATTTGGTTGTAAAGAATAGTTTTTACCAATTACAGATTATTTCTAAACTTAAAACATTTTTGTTTTTCTGAAATTTGTGAAGGTTATTCGTGCTTTTATCACATCATGCTTAGATTATTGTACTTCATTGTACTTGGGTCTTCCTCAATCATCTCTTGTTCGTGTCCAGATGGTTCAGAATGCAGCTGCAAGGTTGTTGACCAAGGCAAAGAAATTTGATCATGTCACCCAACTTTTATCCTCACTCCAATGGCTCTCGGTCCATTTTAGGATCCAGTTTAAGATTCTGTTGTTTGTCTTTAAAACTCCTAATGATCAAGCTCCTTCTTATCTCAAAGATCTTCTTACACCACATTCATCTAGCAGATTTTTAAGATCTTCTGATAGGTTTCGTTTGCATGTCCTTCGATGCCATTTAAAAACTAATGGGGGTAGAGCTTTTTCAGTCGCTGCTCCTAGTTTATGGAATCAATTGCCACTGGATATCGGTTTTCTGTTCGGCAACTGTTTTCGGTGTTGGGGTGAGAGGGGTATGAAAATGAATCATGTGTAAATGAACCACATGTAAAAGAATCACATAAAAATGAATCATATATAAATGAATCATATGTAAATATTGCTTGGGGGCGGGGGACATAATGTGCTGTTACTGGGGTAAAAATTAGATTCTGTATGGATTTATGAAAATGAATCATATGTAATTGAATCACATGTACATGAATCATAAGTAAATGAATCATATGTAAACTTTCCTGGGTGGGGTGGTAGGGGATGTTATCGGGGTAAAAACGTTGATTCTGTATTGATATATTTTGTTGTACTCTGGAAAGTGTATGAGAATCAATAAAAAAAATTGTTATATCAAAAAATGTGCTATGTAAATAAAATTTACTTACTTACTTACTCACTTAGATTTCTGTGTTACACAGTATGTAAAAGAACAAGTACAAAAGTACTATTTTACTATTGTTCATATGCTCAGCTTTCTTCAAACTTTCTTTTGCAAAAAAAAAAAAAAACGTGTTGTGAATCTGCCTGTTACAGCTACACTGAGGGAGAACTTTCTGGATAAACTACAATTATAGGTTGTGTTAACCCTTTCATGTATAGTGGTCACTACAGTGAACAGCTATTCAAAAGGCATTTTCTGGCAATTCCAGTGGAATAACTGCATAACTGCCACTAGAGTAGTTCTTTGAACGCATGCAGTCCACTGGAGTGGACACTTCACTAACGTTTTGAAAAATGTATGTAAAAGTAAAACGAAGGTTTAAAAAAAAATTAGAGTTTATGCCTAAAGCAGAGAAAAAACACAGAGGGAAAAAAAATCTTTGATCAGGATTTCATAATTCATTCATGAAAGGACTAAAGAAATGTATTATGCAAGGAATTAAACAAGCTAGTTTCTTTTCCCACTAACACTAACCAGCCTCTTTTTTCTTCTTTTTCTTGCCAAAAGACAAAAATGCTAGCTTGTCATGTTACTAAGAAACAGAGGAAGTCTTCTGTCCTGAATACTTTCCTGTGGTGGAAAACTGGCTGTTTCAAAGTGTTGGCATTGTTAAATAAATGTCTCCCTTCGGAACGTGTCATCATTTGAACAATTATATGTATTTTTTTTTTTCCTTTTTAGATTTCCTTGTTAGAACAAGTTGATGATGTCCTGTTGGTGCCATACCCTGTCAGGTCACCTTTAAAACGCCCTTCATTTAAAGATGAAGTTAGGGAGTTCAGGACAAATGTCTCAAATATGGTGACAAGAAAAATAGGGACAGTCTTTGGCAGGCTGCACTTGTCTATTTTCCAGGATTGTCAGATGTTATGGTGTAAAGCAGCTCTACTACAGTCCCCAGGACAGTATTAGAACAGCATTTGTATTCTGAATATGAGAGTGTGCATTAAGAGCTATTAATTCTTTAAACAATCAATCTAATAGGGCACACCTATCTCCTCTTCACTACTGACTCTGTAGAGCTTATATGTGGGACTGAAGGAATTGAGACAACTGCTGGTTATATTCACTGTTGCTGTTTGTTGTCCTGTTATTGTTTTCATTGTTTTTTGCTATTTACACAATGAAGCATTATTTGTCCCATCAGGATCCTGATCTAGAATTCAAGGGTGTTCTATACCGTAGGTCTTCAACAGGGGGTCCGTGACCCATAGGGGGTCCGCGGAGGTACTGCATCTGGGTTGCGAACGTTTTGGTACCAGTTTGATATAACACAATTTCATACAATAAATATAATTAGGGGGTCCCCGCTCCATCTCGCCATCAGTTTGGGGGTCCTTGGCCTGGAAAAAGTTGAAGACCCCTGTTCTATACAATAATATCTTACATGACCAGGTGAAGGAAACAGTTGCCTGTTTCTGCTATCTAGAAATGTATAAATATATTCTTTTCCAATATTTCATCCTTGTAATTAAGGTATACTCGCAATATTTTCTTCTGCAGAAAGTATGCAAGGAATGTAGGAAACTGACCAGCCATGTGCTCATTATAGTCCACTTGAAATGTTTTGACTAAAATGAAAATAGACTTTTATTCAATACAGGATAATCTCCAACAGCTCTTTTGAACGCCACATAAAAGCGTGAAGTGATCAAAAGGCAGTAATACATACACGAGTCAGATCAAAAAGAAATGTTGACCCTGCTCCAGCTCCAGCTTGTTTTCTTTCTCTCTTCATATGGACCTCGTCATCCGTAGTGCTCAAACATATCTGACTCAAGTCTATTTTTATACCATAAATGTACACTTAATATGTAGAATAAACAGAAGTGATATTCTGAGTTTGGTGATGCTGTATAGCTTTCATTTAGCGTTTCATTTATAACTGCACTCACTGGCCACTTAATAAGAACTCCTGTACCCCTGCTTTTTTTCTTGCAGTCTCCAGTAACCCAATCATGCGCCAGCAGTGTAGCACATAAAATCATGCAGATACAGATCAAGAGCTTTAGAAACATCAGAATGGGGAATAATAAGTGATCTCAGTGAATTTGAATGTGGCATGGTTGCTGGTGCCAGGTTTGAGTATTTCAGAAACTGCTGATCTCCTGAGATTTTCATGCACAACAGTCTAAGGCAGGGGTCTTCAACGTCTTCCAGGCCAAGGACCCCCAAACTGATGGCGAGATGGAGCGGGGACCCCCCTAATTATATATATTGTATGAAATTGTGTTATATCAAACTGGTACCAAAACCTTCGCGACCCCCATGCAGTACCTCCGCGGACCCCCTAGGGGTCGCGGACCCCCTGTTGAAGACCCCTGGTCTAAGGTTTATAAAGAATTGTGGGGAAAAAAACATCCTGTGAGCAGCACTTTTATAAGTTTTGTTGATGAGTCAGGTCAGAGGAGAATGGCCAGACTGGTTCGATCTGACAGGAAGCCTACGGTAACTCAAATAAACTCTTTACAACTTGAGGCAGATGGGTTACAACAGCATAAGACCCCACTGGGTTTCACTCATGTCCACCTAGAACAGGATTCCGATGCTACACTGGGTACAGGTTCAGTAAACTGGATGGTTGAAGATTGAAAACAACATCGCTTGGTCTTTTTCCAATCCTCAACTGTCAATTATAGCTTTACCTGTGACTGTTACAGGGTCGCACACACTAGACTCCTTCCAAAAATGTCCTCAGAGAAAAAAAGTTTACACACATACCAAAGATTACACACATTTTTACAATCTGTTTATGTGTGTCCCTGTGTAAGCTGTTACTATAGAAACAACAGCATATTAGAACATTTTTATATAAACCTGCGATTTAAACCTCAGCTAAACTACTTAATCAACACATTCTAACCAATCAGATTTGAGAATGCAATGGCTCTGTGGTAAGATAAACTATAAGATAAACTAGCAGCCATGGAGAATGTACTGAATCATATCACATAATAACCTTCTCCAAACTAGTGATATAGACTGGGAAACAGAATAGATGAGGATTTTTATTATTGTTTATATACAATGCTACAAATTGCTAACAAATCAGATGGAGCAATTAAATGTTTTACTACCTCGTGTTACTTTGCTGGTCTATAAGTCTTCATTGAGGCAGCGTGGTTCATAATCATATGGACGTTTTATAATGTTCATAGTTTTCTCTAACACTCTGTGCTTCTGATTCCAGGGTTGGATGTTGGATTTCTATCATCTACTCTCAGGCAGACAGGACAATAGAAATTGGATATGAAAATGACCTTTCCAGTATTGAGCTGGATTAAAAAGGGCTCCATAGTAGACTGGTCAGGAAAAAACATTACAGACGGCAACAGGGGACCAGAAAATACTCAAATCAACAGGAAGTCTGCAATTCCTGTGAAGTACAGAGACAGGTAAGAAGTCTGTGATTCATTTTATCCATTTAAGATCCACTGTCTTTAACTCTGCCCAATTTCGTTTGGTCACTTTATCATTGGCAGAAGTTTCCTGTTGACTTGAGTGTAGAAATGACTGAGGTGTTTGCTGCCAGACAAAACTGGCAATGTTTGAGCACCATCTATCCCACAGCTGCTCTGTATGATGATGATCGCGGGGTTTTTTTCATTGTTTTTTCTTTTCTTTTTCCAGTGAATCATCAACTGGATTCATTTTGGATGAATAGCTCTCCTTGTAGCTCACTGTCTGGCCTTTAAGAACACATTAAGACTGCTTTTGACTTCCAGCAAATACAGTGGTGCTTGAAAGTTTGTGAACCTTTTAGAATTGAATATATCTCTGCATGAATATGACCTCATCAGATTTTCACACAAGTCCTAAAAGTAGATAAAGAGAACCCAATTAAACAAATGAGACAAAAATATTATACTTGGTCATTTATTTATTGAGGGAAATGATCCGATATTACATATCTGTCACTGGCAAAAGTATGTGAACCTTTGTTTCAGTATCTGGTGTGACCCCCTTGTGCAGCAATAACTGCAAATAAACATTTTCAGTAACTGTTGATCAGTCCTGCATAAATATGGCCTAAAACATCATCAGATTTTTGCACAAGTCATAAAAGTAGATAAAGAGAACCCAATTAAACAAGTGAGACAAAAAGTATTATACTAGGTCATTTATTTATTGAGGAAAATGATGCAATATTACCTTTCTGGGAGTGGCAAAAGTATGTGAACCTCTGCTTTCAGTATCTGGTGTGACCCCCTTTTGCAGCAATAACTGCAACTAGACATTTCCAGTAACTGTTGATCAGTCCTGTACATCGGCTTGGAGGAATTTCAGCCCGTTCCTCAGTACAGAACAGCTTCAACTCTGGGATGTTGGTGGGTTTCCTCACATGAACTGCTTGCATCAGGTCCTCATTTCTGTTGGATTAAGGCCAGGACTTTGACTTGGCCATTCCAAAACATTAAATCTATTATTATTTAACCGTTCTTTGGTAGGGTCGTTGTCTTGCTGCGTGACCCACTTTCTCTTGAGACGGTCTTGCTGCATGACCCACTTTCTCTTGAGACGCTGTTCACAGACAGATGTCCTGACATTTTCCTGTAGAATACACTGGTATAATTCAGAATTCATTGTTCCATCAATGATGGCAAGTCGTCCTGGCCCAGATGCAGCAAAACAGACCCAAACCATGATACTATCACCACCGTGTGTCACTGATGGGAGAAGGCTCTTGTGCTGGAATGCAGTATTTTTCTTTCTCCAAACATAATGCTTCTCATTTAAACCAAAAAGTTCTATTTTGGTCTCATTGGTCCAGAAAACATATTTCGAATAGCCTTCTGGCTTGTCCACATGACCTTTGAACTGCAAACAGGCAGCAGTGTTCTTTTTGGAGAGCAGTGACTTTCCCCTTGCAACTCTGCCATGCAGACCATTGTTGTTCAGTGTTCTCCTGATGGTGGACCCATGAATATTAACATTAGCTAATGTGAGAGCTGCCTTTAGTTGCTTAGATGTTACCTTGGGTTCCTTCGTGACCCTGCAGACTGTTACATGTCTTGCTCTTGGAGTGATCTTTGTTGTTCGGGGATCATCTTGAATTTCCTCGATTTCTACACAATCTGTCTGACTGTGGATTGGTGGAGTCCAAGACCTTTAGAGATGGTTTTGTAACCTTTTCCAACTTGCTGAACATCAACAGCTCTTTTTCTGAGGTCCTTCTACAAATATGTGTTGTGAAGATCAGTCTCTGATAGATCCCTGTTCTTGAAATAAAACGGGGTGCTCGCTTACACCTGATTGTCATCCCATTGATTGAAAACACCTGACTCTAATATCACCTTCAAATTAACTGCTAATCTTAGAGGTTTACATAGAGGTAATATTTATGCAGATATATAGAACATTCACAAACTTTCAAGCACCACTGTAGATACAGTGACAATTTACAGGCAATTACTTCATCAACAACACTGTTTCGGTTATAGCGATTTATAGCTTAACTTCTCTACATCATAATTCTTAAATACTGCAAATTTCACCTCTAGATAAGCCATGTGGGAAACTTGGAGTGTCACCATATTTCATGGCAATAGTTTCATTTAATACCTTTTATATGATTTATATTTTTTACACCCCTCTTTTAGAGTAGACTTTATATAGACTCTTCTGTGTTGCTACACTATTCTTCCTTCACACAAACCCAGGCAGCAATGTATCCTTTTTATTGTGTTTTCAATATCTTTTCTATATTCTGGCAGACTTTTATCCTGGTTTCTGCATCTTTAAGAATGATTTGCATCATTTTGGCTTTTGGCCATTTCCAAAAATGACTGTGCAGTTGCAATTTGAACTGAATTATATTCTAGTGAAACCACACTCATACGGTAGTATCAGTCTTTCCCCAATTAATCTATGAGTACAGATCTTTATAAACTTGTGTACTCAAAGGATATTGTGTTAGTACACATTTTACTTTCTTCCACAAACTATTTCCTGTTTAGAAACATTGATTAGTTAAGGTGTTAATTGCTTGTGTTTCCAATAGTAAGGAGAAATACATACGTCTCGACGTGATCGTTTAGGTCTCAAGAGAATATTCAAGCACAGGATTAAGGCAGAATAAACAGAGGACATGTTAGCCGAATTTGTAGTGGCTTTTCCAGTTGCCGCATTAATCCAATTTCCCCATATTAAAGTGCCAGTAATTGGATTTATGGACACAGGCCATGTGGAAATATTGATATTCCTTCATGCCTGGCTGTTGCCTCATTGAATGTTGAAATGCCGGCCATACTTTCCACATCCCTACAAAGATAACATCTTCTGACATCACCTTCAAAAGCTGTGACTGTTTATGTATGCATATCGCCTTTCGGTCCCACAGAGCCCTCAGACTGATGGGATCTTACACTAATAAGTGTGGTCAAGTGAGGGCACATCGGAGTGCCAAGCAGTCATTATTGCTCTTGAAAAAATTACACTATGCTCAATTTAGGAATGACAAACTGGCCTGCCTTTCAGAGCTGAGTGCCAGCCAGCTCAGGCCATGCCAGTGGTAATTTGCTCTTATGAAGCTCAGACCGATTCATAAGCTGACAGAGATTTGAAAAAGCCTCTGCACAGAAACAAGCAACCTCAAAAAAATGTTAAAAAGGTGGGATGTGGTTACTGATCAGAAGGCTGTGAGTTCAAATCCCAACACTGCCCAGCTGCCATGATGACAAAGATCCTTAACTCACATTTTAGTTGTATCCTGCCTCAGTTATAAGTTGCTTTGCATAAACGCGTCCAGCAAATAAATAATATTACACTCCAGCCTACCTACCTCACATTACTACTTGTACATCATGTGTGACTCATCACACTATTTAGCCCTTACATGAGATCATGTAAACTGAAGTAGGAGGCTGGAAAATAGTCTACGAGTGTATATTTAGTGGTTGATCAAAAAACCTTGGCACCATCTTTTTCCTAAAAACAAGTGAGCAGATTTGACATTTGCTCAGAAGAAAGAAAAAAAGAAAGAAAGAAAGACATTCTCCTGACATGAAAAGCTTTTTCTTCAGGGCTCAGACTAGGCATGCTGCCAAGCTGCACAATTAGGCCATAGCATTTCTCCACATCTGCTGGCTTTGGAGCCAGATGAGGACCCTCAGCTCTATAACTTTAACATGGTGCAGTTTTCCAAAGTCCACTTGGAACTTCTTCTCAATTAAGGAAGACGTTCCTTGGCAGTCGTAACAAGGTGAGGGTGTATCGGGGTGTAAAAAATCTCAAAACCATCGGAGCAGCACTAATCTAAAGCCCACAGTGGTGCATAGAAACACAACATGTGGATCACAAAGTGGAGCAGTAGAGCAGAAAATAAAAGGTGGAACCAAGTAGTTCAGTGTTCAGTGAGGAAAATATTAGCAAAACAAAGCACTAGTAGATCAGTACAGAAAGATATACAGTACAACTTGCAGGTCATATATTTTGTTTTAAAATGTATTTGAATGTGTCAAGTGGTATATTAAATGAATTACATCTTTATTATGTGAACCATAAGCTATGTCTCAAGTTTACATACTTATGTGCTATTCTAAATGATTTGAGAGTAAACATTACTGTTGTCATCAGTGTCATCCAACTGTGACATACAAAGGAAGACTTGGATGATATAATATATTTGCTAAACTAGTGAAATGTGAAGTTGATACTTTTTACACTGAACACTCCCATTATCCATCACAAAATGTAAAGGCTTATAGCTGTCACGTTTGGTTGAGTGAGGCGGAAACAGGCGCAGACTGGCTTTACGCTGATTTATTAAATGAAACTTTAGGTCAACACAAAATAACAA
>JAFFST010041318.1:21415-35541 GCA_022414735.1 Noturus placidus | reverse complement strand
AAACCAACCTCTCTGGAGAACTTTGAAACAGGGTAACAGGAGTCTATGAGAAACGCATATACACACGCAACGAAAGACAAACACCATGTGCTCTACTAGCACTATATATACACAACCCCAGTGTTCGTTAACAAAACCAGGCACAGGTGTCAGAGTCCATGTGACCTGCAGTGGCTTCTGGGAGATGGAGTCCACGGGCACACTGAGGATGGTCACTACTAGAGTTCGGCCACCAGAGGCCGCCAGATCCAGCCATGGTATGGCTGGCCAACAGGAGGAATCGTGACAATAGCAAATAATGTGGACCAATGGTGGCAAAGGATAGAGAGGTGAACTTTGACTTTGATGCTGCTACTGTCTCTGTATGTCATCGGTAAGGAACTGAACCTGTCAGTCGCCACAATACACTCGCATTGAGAGTACTTTGCTGTGATGAGCTAAACATGATCAGGATTGCAGGGTGATCACCAAGTATTGCTTTCTAGTGTCCTCTAGTGGAGAATTGTTATAGACACAGTGTCTTCCTCATCTGGAGATTGTGAGAAGTGATGATTTTCAAGCAGCAGGTACATTTTGAGGAGAAATCTTAGGATATTAGATATAGTCTCTATGCATGAGACTATATGATAAATATTAGATAAGGAAATAGGTTTGTTCTCAGGTCTCTATCATCATGGCTTTTTTGCAAGCAAACACCAGAGAAATAGTTCCAACACATTTGCAGTGATAATAGCAGTACGGTTTTCCAGTTCTTACTTATAATTTACTATAAATTAAATTTCTGCTTGACTTGATAAAGCTTGATACTGTGTGTCAGGACAAGGAAATATGGACTGTATATCCATCCATCCATCCATCCATCTTCTACCGCTAACTCCTTTATCAGGGTCACAGGGAACCTGGAGCCTATCCCAGGAAGCATCGGGCACAAGGCGGGATACACCCTGGACAGGGTGACAGGGACTGTATATCCAGGCAGCTAATGCATTTCTCTGTAGTCACAGGGTTGCATGGTCTGTGCAAGAAAAGCAGCCAATCAGGAGGCTAAAAACAAGTCTAAAGAATGAGCCGGATACCAAAAATCCACTGTCCCAAATTCTATACACGTTATCTATTGCCAAACATATCTCCATATCACAATAACTGTTTGTCTTATTGTGAATAATGCTAGACTAATGAATTGCTGTGAAACAAGTGGATCAAATCACTTACGCACTAAATACATTAGATTACATTCCATTACACAAAAACATGACTTGACAGAGAAAAGGACAGTTTTGTGAATCTTGTGTACAGTGCAAGCTTTCCATCTTATCTTATGTACACTTTAAGGCAACATCACTACAGTAAATGCATATGATGTTTTACTGTATCAGTGTATTTACTGTATCAATGAGTTGCTCTACTTGTTTAATAGCGATTCTATATGTCTAACATATTGTCTAACATTCAAAATAACACAAACATTTGTTATGATGTCACTTTTTAAATATGGAAATACTTTTGGCAAACTTGTTTTAGCTTCCTGATTGGCTGATTTTCTTGCACAGACCTGGCAACCCTGCCACTACAGAGAAACGCATTAGCTGCCTGGATATACAGTCCATATTTCCTTGTCCTGACACACAGTATCAAGCTTTGTCAAGTCAAGCAGGAAATTTTAATTTATTATAAATTACAGGTTGAACCAAAAGAACTGGAAAACCGTACTGCTACAGTATTATCACTGCAAATGAGCTTGTACTATTTACCTGGTGTTTGATTGCAAAAAAAGCCAAGGTAATAGAGACCTAAGAACAAATCAGCTTCCTTATCTTATATTTATCATACTGTATAGTCTCATGCATAGAAATTATATCTAATATCCTAAGATTCTTCTTCAAAATTTACCTGCCGCGTGAAAATCATCACATTTTACAATCTCCAGATGGGGAAAATACCATTATTAAAAATAAGATATCAGAGATGACCAATGTATTAGACACAACGTTAGTGAAAGAATGTTGCATTTTTATATCCCTGCATTATTCAGACCACAGATGAGGTTAATTTACTCTATTTACTTTAAAAAGTTTTTTACTTAATGAATAAAAACAAATTTAGTCCATCCATCCATCCATCCATCTTCAACCGCTTACTTCTTTTCAGGGTCACGGGGAACCTGGAGCCTATCCCAGGAAGCATCGGGCACAAGGCGGGGTACATCCTGGACAGGGTGCCAGTCCATCGCAGGGCAATGAGGGTATAAAAAGGCAACCATAACTAACAAACAACAATAACAATATGGATTGCTCTGTCTGTCAATCAAAAGCATGAGAATTGCAGCAAATATCCATTATTGTGTTTTTATAATTATTTAGCTTTTTTGTTGTAGTAGGGGGTGGGTACAGAAACTTCTGAAGAAAATCCAGGGCTTCAGTTCACTTCAGTTCACCTAGAAATTGTGCAGTAACTGGAAAGTACTGTTTGAAAACAGTGCATGGAATTTAGTGTGGTTATCCTAGATTATATTTTACTCACTGTAATTGCCGTGTTGTTATACTGCGATTCAGCACAGATATCAGATATCTGATGTTACATCTCTCATGTGCCTTTGAACTTGACCTGGTTAATGTTAGCTCAACCTACTCAAAACTGCACCTTCACTCTTTTATCTTGCCACCATCATATACTAAGACCCAGAAACATATAAAATTGGGCTATATGAACTTAGTTTGTTTTTTTAACCTTTAATGATTTCTGTTTCAGTGTTAATTCCTGTATTATCAGTGGTTTCTCATTCACAGGCACAAATGAAGCAGAGCTCCACCAGCCGTTTTTATCTTCAGTAAAAAAAATTCTTATGCATTTTAAATTCCTACTGAAATAAAGTTATGATTTATCAGATATAAGCAGATGTTCCATTAGTATGCTTGGCTTTCTTGGTGTTGTGCAATCATATGACAGTGTTCTCACTGCCCCTTTTTAGCTCCATAGAGTTATTATTGTACCTAGTAGTCAAAAAGGGGAACTGCAACAAGCTCTAATAGAGGTCCATTCAGGCAGGTCTCACATAAGCCCGTGTTTGGCAGAGGCTCTGCACTGATAAGGACAGATAAGGACAGTTAATTATAGGGTTACCAGGATCACGATTTAACAGCAAATTGGGCTAGATTTAAAATATTCCACAGCCACCAAGATCATGTTTTAGAGCAAATCATGAAAAGTAAATCTAATCAATTTCTTGAAAACAAAAGTTTATACAGTTTGTCTATGATGCACAGAACCATTTCTATTGTAAGAAATGTTGCAGAGATTGGAAAGGGGGTTTATGGAGCAGATAATGTCTGTGCATCAGAAATGTGGATGCAATATGGCACATAAAGGCTGAGAAAAAGAAGAAAAATGTGTCTCTATTTTCCAATACCTGATTCCTTAGTCTAGTTCTTAGTATAGGTTGTTTTTGTGGATTTTGAGATGTGGTTGGGCTGGACGCTTTGCTGAATCCGCTTCGCAGTTCATAGTACACATATTATCTTTTCTGTGTCTGTCTTGAATGCCGTGACATTGGCAACAGGAAAGGTGTATCTACAACCACTCAAAACAAACTGCTGGACTGAATGCAGGATATTGTCAACTCTTTGTCAACAAAAATTCACAAGACCAAGTGCCCTGTAGCATAGCTCATGTGTTTCATTCTCTCAACATAATCTTCTTTCAGGCTGTTGATTAATGTTGTCCTGCCCCACCAAAATCAAGATCACAAGCCTAGTCTAGAGTTTATAGTCTAGATGTATGGCAGTTTAATAAAATAACAAGTTCAAAGGATCAGGAAGAAATCAATGTACATAGGCAGTCAAGGGTCAAACGGTCAGGAAAACAGACTAAACTAGGCAAGGCAGAGAATCGAGGTCAAGAGGGTAAACAAAGTCAAGAACCAGAAAAGCAAACACGAGATGAGGCTTAGAATAATGACAGAGACTAAGCAACTGAGTGCAATACTTCACAAAGATTAAGTGTTTGAACAGTCTGGTATTAGAATATGTGTAGTGTGATAATGAGGGTAAATTGGATGCAGGAGTGCGTGATTAGAATGAATGTGAATGCTCTGGGAATTGCGGTCCATGACGGCCATGTTTGTAGGCCGCAGTGCAGGATGGGAATTGCAGTCAGTGATATTTCATGTGATATGACATTACCTCACAGCTCCCAGGTTTGATCCTGAGCTCCATGTTCACAGTTTCGTCCCACCTCCCAAAACATGTGCCGGTAGCTACATTAAATTCCCCGTAGATTTTAATGAATGTGTGTGTGTGTGTGTGTGTGTGTGTGTGTGTGTGTGTGTGTGTGTGTGTGTGTGTGTGTGTGTGTATAGTACCCTGAACTACGGCCTGGTGTTTCATCCAGCCTGCATTCCCACCTTTTGTTTGTAAACACCCTGTTCCAGTAAGTTCTGAGCCTAGTTTAATGGCTCTGCTGATCGGCACCTGATACGTTGCATGTCTATCGAGTTTGACTTTGATTTTTTTTTTACTCTGCCTCATTCAATAAACTCTGCACTTGCATTCAAACCCTGCCCATGTTTGAGATATTTAAAAGTGATTGTGGTGCTATTTAGCCCTCGTAATTGTTTTTTAAAAATGAACCTTTTTCAACTTTGAAGCCATTAAAATGTATGTTAACCCATCTCGGGCAACAATACCTTTTTTTTAAACAATTGTTTTTGTTTCATTACAGACCATGGCTGCATTTTGCACTTAAATGATTAACACAGGTAAAAGAAACAACGTTAAGGGGTTTTTAAATGAACAAATACACAAAACGATGTTTAACAAAAGTGTCCTCATGAATATATATATATATATATTTTTAAATCATTTAAAACAAAGACAAAGTTATGAGAGAACTTAACTGTCGGATTCCTGTGATCTGCAGCACGTTTATCTTTTGTAACTTCCTGTTGAGCTTGTGACTTGATATATTTCATACAGTGTATGTGTGGAAGTAGTGTGAAATGTAAGAAGGTAAAAGGTGTCTATGATGGATGACTCAAGGCAAAAACATTTGTTTAAATGGATGCACACATTAATGTGAGAAACATCTGACTTTGTCACACCAAAAATTGTGTTTTCTATGTGCTGTGTTAATGTTTTAAGATATTTCTCTGGAACATGCACATAAGATCAAAGGATGTTGTTAAGGAAGCTATGTTTAAAATGTCTTCTCATGATGTACTTGCAACATCCAGTTCATCTACACAGACTGGATTTGTGTGCTTGCTGTGAATATATGGTCCCAATTGTATCTTAATTCTTATATTTACTTCTAAGGATCTGCTGTAGTTAGTGTCTATAGTTCGTTTGTTCATTAGTTTCTGTGGCCTGATGCATGAGTTCATGTGAGTGTTAGTGGCTTCTCTGTCTCTGCGATATTTACAAAGACTGCTTGTGCACACTGCTCTCTGACACGGAAGTGTTTTTATGTTGCTCTGCATATGCAAATCTTCTGTAGACAGAAGTGTACCGTACGCTGAATATATAGTTGTGGGTTTCTGCTCTTTTGTATACTTACCATGCACTGGTGCCCCAGGAAATCAATAAATGAATTCATTAATTGTCTGAATATCACATGATAGCTTCAGATGTTATTGTTGAATAGGCTGAAGTTTACTGAGTAATATAGTGTAATAATGCTCTTATTAGAATAGTGTCAGGTGTTTGACAAGGTCAGTTATATAGGGGCAGTGGTGGTTTAGCGGTTAAGGCACTGGGTTTCTGATTGGAAGGTCGGGGTTCAAGCACTGCCTAGCTGCCACTGTTGGGCCCTTAAGCAAGGCCAATCTCTGCTCCAAAGGTGCCGTATCATGGCTGACCCTGTGCTCTGACCCCAGCTTCCTGACAGGCTGGGGTATGCGAAGAAAACAATTTCACTGTTCTACTGTATATGTGACCAATATTCTGTTGAGTAATAATGTTTCGCTTTCAAATAAACAAGTTAGTCATCATTCACAGAGTATTTAGTTGACGCATTCAGAATTTAAAAAATAAAAATAAATCATTTAAAATGAACAACAACAACAAAAAAAAACATAAACAAGCCCACAGACTATGAAGTCTAAGTGTGTGTATGCCCATCCACTTTTCATGTCAAAATGCCATTAAATTGTGTGTTATGAATCAGTGATGTGTACTGAAATCCTGAGCATGAACGTAAATATGTAAAGCATGAGGTAAATGCAAATGTTGTTTGTTTGGCACTGTCGTTGTGTCCTGGCATGTCTAAAGAATGAACCATTTACAGAGTATGTTAATGTAATATAAATACTATTTGAATATTTCACCTGCATCAACTGACACTGTGGTTCAGTTTTATGAGGAAAAACAGTTGTACAAAGTAAGAAGTCCATAATAGTCATAGTGCTACAGCAAAAAATAAGATTGTTTGAATTAATGTGTGTAGATAACTAGGAAAACCCATCGGATGTCACTGTGGTTAAAATAGCTAAAGAATATCATGTTTGGACTAAAATGTTTGGGTTTTTTTTACTTTAAGAAACCATAAATTTATTTCATGTTTTTATTGACTGTTTTTTTATGTTTACAAAGACTTGATTATGCACACTGCTCTCTAACAAGGAAGTGTTTTTATGTTCCATCAGTATTCAAACCTTCTTGAGACAGAACTGTACAATACTCTGATTATAATGGGCTATGGGTTTGTTATGTGTTATGGGTTGTTACTCTTTCGTATACTTTATCATGCACGTTGACATTACAACTTTAAGAAATCTTAAATGTATTTCAAGTTTTTATTTACATTTGTAAATGTGATATTTACAAAGGCTGCTTGTGCGCACTGCTCTCTATCAAGGAGGTGATTTTATGTTATCAAGAGGTGTCTTCATGCAGAGATCATGTTGAGGAAGGAGCCAGGATAAAAGGTCTGACTGTCCTTGATTGAGTTGTTGTGTACTCACATATCATAGTAAACTGGATACAAGCCGAATCGCTTTGTACTCAGATACTGACTTAAATTGTCTGTGATGATCCTGTGCTATAGTCAAAAGTGAAATCTTTAAATTTTGAAGTGACCAGACTGTATGGTGAAAAGCTGGATGGATTCAGTATGACGTCTTCTCCTTGATAGATCAGTTACACAATATTAGGACATGAATAGTAAAAATTAAGTAATGGGAAAATATAAACATTTTAAACAAACTGTGAAGCAAGTGAAGCATTACTGTAAAAAAATTAAAATAATCACACTTAAATTCGAAAGAAAAACTCATTCAAAACATATAAAACATCCAGACCAGGTATCCCATTGAGTGCAATGTCCATCACTGGTGGTGTGGCGGTTAAGGCACTGGGTTATTGATCGGAAAGTCATTGGTTCAAGCCAAGGGCAGCACTGCCAAGCTGGCCTTGGAGTTGGGCCCTTGAGCAAGGCCCTTAACACTTTCTGTTCCAGGGTGACCCTGTGCTTTGACCCCAACCTCATAACATGCTGGGATATGCAAAGAAAAGAATTTCACTGTGCTGTAATGTATATGTAACCAATAACAACTCATTATCATGGTTCAGACTGTCCTTAGTCAGAGAGAACTCGGAAATGAAATTGACGTGACTATATACATGTATTAAAATCACTTCGAAGTACTATTGGCATATTCAAGGTGACCTCAAAGTTTCAGTATGACTTGAACCCAACAAATAAAACCATTAATGCAGGTTTATTTGCACAAATGAGAAAAGCCTTAATGTTCTTTTCCATGCTGCACCTCACATTGTAAATGAGGAGGGATTTTCATTATTTGGTGCAGTGATGGACTTGTGTGCAGAAATGTACATTTCTGAAGTTTGATGAGAGGATGGTCTGGAGGAGAAATATTTCTTCCCTAAACACCACAAATCGTCAATGATCTGGAAGAAATGATTCCTGAAATTGACTCCGATGAAGGCGTAAAGGATGGGATTGAGGCAGCAGTGGAGATACGCCACACTTCTGGTCACAGACAAAACCAAGAGGATGTTCTGTTCGTCATTGCAGTCTCTCTGCTTGAACAGCCGAATTGTGTGGATCAGGAGCATGACATTATAGGGCAAATGACAGAGGATGAACACCAGAACTACGGCCAGAACCACACGCAGTGCCTTCTGCCTTTGATAATTTTGTGCTTTGAGTAGAGTGTAAATGATGCTGCAGTAGCAGAAGCCCATCACCAGCAGAGGTATGAAGAAACCCACAGACACCTGTGTGCTAGGCAGGAGGATTTTCATCAGCTGTGCTGTGCCATTTGTCGCAAATGTCAAGCTACACTCAACTTCTAGACTTCCATTAATATAATCCTCTCCTAGATCGGAGTATATGAATGTTGGCAGGGATAATACAATAGCAAATAGCCATATTATTGTGCAGAGGAGACGACTGTATATCTGGGCTCTGGAGCGAAATCCAAACGAACGCCTTGCTTTAACGATGGCAATATAGCGGTCTCCACTGATGCAGGCCAACAAGAGCAAACTGCAGTACAGGTTGATGCTGTAGCTTCCTCGTAGTACCTTACAAGCCCAGGTACCCATGCTCCAGTTATACTGCTCATTATATATGATCAGAGGCAAGGCAAGAACAAAC
Source organism: Noturus placidus (assembly GCA_022414735.1). Taxonomy (NCBI): domain Eukaryota; kingdom Metazoa; phylum Chordata; class Actinopteri; order Siluriformes; family Ictaluridae; genus Noturus; species Noturus placidus. The sequence continues at coordinate 26,928 of JAFFST010041318.1, read as the reverse complement.
AAGAGATCCACCACAGCCACATTTACTAGGTAGATATCTGTCATCGTCTTGGCTTTTTTATAAAATGCATACGTGACAAGGACTAGAACATTGCCCAGTAGTCCAAGTGCACATATGAAAGAGTAAATTTGGTATGTCACGTTATTGTTGCTTTTAATGTCACATAATCCATCATATTCTTGGTCTTCCTCAATATAGTTATAATCATCCAGAAATTGAGACAGCCTGTAAAGAAAGCAGATGGAGTAAAACAGTTACTATGCGATTTAATGCAATTTAGGATTAGATGCTTGCTTGTTTACGGGTGGAATAAAGTAGCATTAAACTGATTTATTGCTTCAAAAATCTAAATCGGTGTCTGTATTTGAGCAGAGGCATGGTCTAAACATTGGGGGGAAGGGGAAAGGGGAGGTTCTTGAATTAAAACCCTACAACTATGCCCCAAGACACATTAACAAGCAAAAATGTCAGCATTGTCAATATGGTGTGTACTGTAAACTCTGGCTGTGAGAGTTCCTCTGCTACGTCACTGGAGAGGAGTGTTTTCTAATCCCAGTCACACAGTTATTACGTTTGTTTGTATGTCCTCATCATATTTCTTCCTTATCACATTCTTCCTTCTGTCCCACGAGCTACATATCTGACTTCAGTCACAGCCACAAGTTTTCATACCTGACCACTCGACCACATGAAAGTACAAACCTCCCGCCGCTGTGATTTTTTTCCCCCATGATGCACACCGCTAGTCAAGACTAGATGCCTTGTGTAGGAAAGCTTTCTAAAAAGAAACCCCATCTGTATATGTATGTATTTAGAACATATTATCTGCTCATTCTGAATAGTGTATTCATAAAATACTCTCAAATAACTGCAGGGAATTTTTATTTTGTTTTGTTTTATTCTTTTTTGAAAATTGCCATAAGTAAATAACCTGTATGTATAACAATTTAGAATTTTAGTAAATACATAATACTATATTGTAATTTGGCATAATTGTGGAAGTAGATATCACCATTTAAGCCAAACAGTTGCATGTATTATATTTGATATTTGACCTGAGGGCTGTAGTTTGATCATGCGCAATGGAGCAAATACATTACATTTAAGCAATATCTCACAGGCAGGAGTGCTGTTGTACTGTACCACAGGTAATCACAACCATGCAGGTATTTAGTACAACAGCATGATTGTGAGTGTAATATTTGTTTTATACAACAGTTCCATGAACAAGAAATGAATATTGAGTAACTGACACCTCAGACAAAATTTTGGCCAAATACTTAAAATTTGTTTATTTTTGCTCCGTCAATGAAAATATTTCTCAAAGACGCCACAGCTGGATAAAATGCTGCATGTTTTCAATGCACACACTGACTGACAGCCTGTAGCAAGTGTACTAACAGCTTTGACTTAAGGAACTCTTGCTAGAACTGTCATTTTACAGGGAAATCTATCACAAACAGTGATACAACAAATGAGTTTGTTTCACGTCCTGCTGATGATCATAAAACATAAACCCACCTACAAACAAGAAAGGACATCTGTGAATAGACACCCGTGTTAGATACAGTGGTGTGAAAAAGTGTTTGCCCCCTTCCTCATTTCCTGTTCCTTTGCATGTTTGTCACACTTAAGTGTTTCGGAACATCAAACCAATTTAAACAATAGTCAAGGACAACACAAGTAAACACAAAATGCAATTTGTAAATGAAGGTGTTTATTATTAAAGGTGAAAAAAAATCCAAACCATCATGGCCCTGTGTGAAAAAGTGATTGCCCCCCTAAACCTAATAACTGGTTGGGCCACCCTTAGCAGCAACAACTGCAACCAAGCGTTTGCGATAACGTGCAATGAGGCTTTTACAGCGTCCTGGAGGAATTTTGGCCCACTCATTTTTGCAGAATTGTCCTAATTCAGTTACATTAGAGGGTTTTATAACCCTTTCCAGACTGATAGATCTCAATTACTTTCTTTCTCAATTGTTCCTGAATTTCTTTGGGTCTCGGCATGATGTGTAGCTTTTAAGGATCTTCTGGTGGACCTTACTGTGTCAAGCAGCTCCTATTTAAATGATGCCTTGATTGTGAACAGGTGTGGCAATAATCAGGCCTGGGTGTGGCTAGAGAAATTGAACTCAGGTGTGGACAACCACAGTTATAGTAAAGGGGGCAATCACTTTTTCACACAGGGCCATGATGGTTTGGATTTTTTTTCACCTTTAATAATAAACACCTTCATTTACAAATTGCATTTTGTGTTTACTTGTGTTGTCCTTGACTATTGTTTAAATTGGTTTGATGTTCCGAAACACTTAAGTGTGACAAACATGCAAAGGAACAGGAAATGAGGAAGGGGGCAAACACTTTTTCACACCACTGTACCTGTGTAGAATTGCCTTATCAGATGTATACTCAGTGACCTCACCCCACTGTAATGCAGGTTTATTTCTGTATATCCCGAACAGCATGGTGCCTTGAAATGAAAAGAGTGTTTTGATAAGCCACTGAGGTTTTAATAAAGCACAGACAAGCTGGGCAAATTACAAATGTGTGTTTTATATTAACATATAAATTCTAAACTAGGTATATTGATCAAGTAATTTTGCATGTGATTGCTTTAAAAATAAACAAATAAATAAAAAATTATTAAACTAGCATGAAGATAATTTATTTGTGTTGTTGGTCATTAAAGCAGTTAAAGTTGGGGCACTGTGGTATAGTTCTGAAGAAATGCAGGTTCATATTTAAGAATCAAGCAGACACTATATGGCCAAAAAGTATACAGATACCTGACCTTAACACCGCTATGAATATTCATGTATGTAAGTATACAATGGATGCTGTAACATTACAATTTCCTTTCATTGGAACTAAGTGGCGTGTTCCAGACGTGTTCCAGCATACAGTAACAGTGTTCCTGTGTACAAAGCGAGCTCCATGAAGACATGGTTTACCAAGACTGGAGTGGAAGAACTCGAGTGGTCTTCACAGAGGCCCAACCTCAACCCCACTAGACTTTGGGATGAACTGGGATCAACTGCACCGCAGGCCACCTCGCCGAACATCAGTGTATGACCTCACTATTGCTCTTGTGACTGAATGTGCACAAATTCCCTCAGCCACGCTCCAAAATCATTTGGCAAGCCTTCCCAAAAGAATGGCGGATATTAACTCAATATTAATCCCTACGGTTTTCAAATGGGATGTTTAATACTCAGGTGTCCACATACTTTTGGCCATATGTTGCTATATTTTTGTTTGTGTGTTTGTTTGCTGCAGGATGCAGTACTCTCTAAAGCAGAAATGCAAAGTAAATCAATCACATCTGATTCAACTTGGCATCGATATCCAAATTATAAAATGAATTAACACTGAGAAATGTATCATCTATGCACTATGATCGCTTTGGTTCACGTTTGATTGATTAAAAATAAAAGATATACACCTATTCCTGTAATCATCTTTGCTCGAATCTGCATGGGGAAACAGAGAAAATAATCAGGAATTGCTGGAAGAGTCTATTGTCATGTTGGGTTTACTGAGAAATACACATTGCATCTACATAAATGCTATGCTAACATACTATATTCATTATAATGGAAAAATGTTATGGTTTAAATAACTTTAAATAAGTTGACATCCTATGCTCTAACCTATTCTGAGTCAGTGTGTGGCCAATAAATTAAATATTTTATTACTAGGATGTACATACAGTATACAGAATATGTTTTTGCTTCTCTTTTTATGTTTAATTATACCTGCCACACTTTAAAACCGGATAAGTTCATTTAACTCAAAAAATTTTAAACTAATTGCCTCAAAATTTTTAAGCTGATAAATCAATTTCTTAAAACCAAATACACTTAAATATAACAAAAAATTAACTCAAACTTGTTATATTTAAGTGTATTTGGCTTAAAGAAATTGATTTATCAACTAAAAATTTTTGAGGACATGTGACAGACATCTTTGCTGGGGTTTTTTTGTTTTTATTAAAAACCTGGCTTCATATTATTTGAATATTTGATATCTTTATTTAAGTGGTGAATATGTTTTCATGCATGCACCTGAAAAAAACAATTGCTATGAAAAAACAGTAAGTGGCCTCTTTTCGTTGATGGAAAGAGTTGAGAGGTGAGGGACAAACTGTGTATAGCAGAAAATGTTCTCTAGACAGTATGTGGACCTCATATTACAGTACATTCAGCGCGTTATATTATTAGCATTATCGATATTTAAACTTGCTTATTTATCATCCTCACAGAAAATATAAACATGAAATAACATATTTGTTTCCAAAACATACAGTACTGTGAAAAAGTTTTAGGCAACCTATTTTTTTATTATTATTTATTTATTTATTTATTTTACAAACTTTGTTATAGATTTTTTTTATTTTATAACTTCTACATTATCGAGTCAGTACAAACACATTTTAGATCTCCAAACAATAGTTTTCCCAGCACAAAATTAAATGTTACATCAGTTCAATGTGATATATGTGTTCATATTGCTTTTTAATATTTTCACAGTAACTGATCAATCGTCTGGCAGGATCTCTGGATTTTAACTAAAGTATCCTAAAGGAATTTGATACCTTTTCTGCAACTATAATGTAATAATCCAGCTGCATCAGTTGATCTAAGAGAGCAGTGTTAAAATTATAATTAAGAGCTTTCGGAACCTGCCCAAGACCAAAAACAGCACTCTAGACCGAGGTCTTTTAAAGAGAATTTAAATAAACAAATAAATAAATAAATAAGCTACTGTACCTGTCTGGTGATGTAGTCTGTTCACCCATTTCCTCTTCCAAAAGAGTGCTGTTTTGGATCCAACTGTAAGCCACCTTGGCTATGTTCCTGACACTACTGAAGTGTTAGCAGCTGTATGATACAACACCCTTCTTCTCTTTGGTGTTTTTCGTCCACAGTTCATCTGAATGCCTTTTTAAAAACGTCCTACCTGTAATAACAGAGTCCTTGCAGCTGCCCACGGTGTGCCGCCCATCATGCAAGGGAGGTTTTCTAAGGCAGCTCTGATGACTGATTCCTTTTAGATTGACGACTAGTTGGTTCTTACCAACATGACTTGTTGTATAACTGGGACAGAATGTTGAGTAGTGTTGTTTTCTCTGTTTCTGTGCAGGAGATGAACACATGAGATAAAAGGAAACTCACGTCAGTATCTCAAGACAGAGTTCAACATGAAAGCCAAACGGCCAAGTAAGCAAAAGTAGAAAATCCCCTAGAATGGAAGAATGTTCTGCAATTGAGTTGTACTTGCTTAAAAAAATACACTGCCTCTATTCTTTACACTGTTTGGAGTTCCTGTCAGTCGCTTAAGTTCCTCTTATGGAAAATAATAAAAATGTATATATATATATATATGTATATATATATGTCACGCCTCGTCCAGCAGAGGGCGCCACTATACGGACTTTACCCGGTCACGTGATCATCCTACGTAGATGCAGGCCGGAAGTGTGACAGGTGTTTTCAGTTTGTTTTGTAATC
>JAFFST010041318.1:3586-19219 GCA_022414735.1 Noturus placidus | reverse complement strand
TTTTTTTTTTTTTTTTTTACCCTTTTTTGCAACAAAACCCCTGGCTCAGTTATGTTTAGGGCCAGCCCTGAGGTTCAGGAGCTCTCCTCTGACCTCACCACTAGTTTTCCTCTACTGTAGAAGAAAGGTTAAAACAAAATACTATGAAACAGAAGAAATTCTGTGATGTAATCAGGCTCATGGTCATGGAAAATGTGGGAAAATTTGGGAAAGAGATCAAGAGGTCAACATAAGGCATTATCATAGTAATAGATAATTAACATAATTATTTAGTAATAGATAATACATGATTAACCATTTAGATCGTCACCAAATCAATGAAATATACATAATAGTGTACAATGGTGTATAATAGTGTACAATAATGTGATATTATTTACACTTATTTACATAATTTAACAATAAGAAGAATACAAATTGTACCCCAGTTATTCACAGAATAAAGGGTGTCCCAAAATTATCCATACACCGGGGAAATTAACACCTTTTAGCTTAATGTCTCCCAAAATTTTTCATACTTACTTTATATAGTTTTGTTTTCAGATAGCCTTTAAGAATGCCTCTAACAAAAGAAGAATGTATTTATTGAAATCATTCTCATGGCTGGATAGCTATGCTGTTACAAGGTTGTGATGGACTTGAACCCTTTACTGCATGGTGTTGCCATGTGGCAGGAATTCATTTTCTCCATTTTTTTTTTTGCTAGAAAATAATACAAAACTACTATTTTCATATGTATGTGGAAAAAGAGGGCTTTATCTTTAACATAGCAAAAAAAAAAGTTATGTCACATGATCATGAATTGATCATGTTTGCACGTCGTTTTCTGCAATCACATGGCATGGTGATGGTCAGCATCGAAGGGCTCTCAGAATTTTGTACATTTTTCAATATTTAGGCAAAACTACTTAAAAGGAAAACAACTGCAACACTGTCTGAGAAGATTTTTTGTCATTTAAACAAGTTTATGTATTGGGAGTATTCTGTAAAATGGTAAAATGTAATTGTTGCCATATGGTAACAGTATGATATAATGGAACAGTAGTATGTGCATTCATGAATTGAAACAGGCCCACATAGAAAAAAGACACTATGCTTCTCTAATAGTATATGTACTTTTATTTTACATTTAATTTAAGATAAATTGTTCTAATTTCAGACATTTTGTGTTATTTTTGACCACATGATACTTTCCACCATTGCACATTGTTGCCATGTGGCAACTACCCTAACTATTTCAAGTAATAAAAATCCCTAAAAAAACATTTTTTTGATGTAGATGTAATAATTCATGCAGTAGAGGGTTATGAGGAAACATGGCAAGCATGTCGCCAAACTCACTAACAAATAAAAAAAAAATGGAAGTGTTACAGACCAACCAAGAAGTGAATGTCTACGAACTTCCACTGAAGAAGGCATGACCGACATGGTGCTGGCAAACATAGTCCCATGTGTATGGAGAATTTTGGGACACCCTGTAGGTTAAAAGCAATATTCCCACTTTTCTGAGCGGGTAAACATTCTGATCAGATCTTGAGCTTCTTTTAACTTGACTACACAGTGAGTAAGTGTGCATTCAAGCCAGTGAATTAATCAGACCTTGTGTGTTATGTTGCTGGTTACATTTTTGCTTTAAATTCATTTTGAATGTCCTCCGGTGACAAAAAAAAAAAAACCTGATAAGACCTATGGAGTAGGTTTGCCATTTTGAAATCCTTGCCTGGGTCACATGGACATGATTTATGAGTCTGTTTTTGTTTAGTCCGTGTCTGCTAGCTCGAGTCCACTAGGTTAATGCTGATTGGGTAATAAATGTAGGAGTAGTATTCCTGTTGTCCTACGTTAACCTCTGCAATGTCATGTCCCACCTAGAAAGAGAAAAATAACATCTATTTTAATACTTTAATACCACCATACAACTGTTTATTAACCAAAGAATAAATTATTTGAAATTATTTAATAAAGATATAGGTATAATTGCCTATATAGTGAAGCTTTCTACAAGAAGATATTTATTCAACATTAATAGAAGGAGTCTCAAGTGCTATTCCTGTTTATCCACCACTGGAAAGTCTTCAGGACGGTTCTTGGTAAGAAGAGAAACTACATTTTTTGACTCATTTAAAGGAGAGAGAAAAAAGAAAGGCTGAAGCAGGTATGACTGTTTACACCTGCTTGTTAATCAATTGTATTATGTGGAGAATGCTGACAGAACTATGATAATTATTATGCTAACTGTTGCTAACTGTTACTCATTATTAGAGGTGCTACAATACTCACATCTTGTTTTCCAGCCACAGCCATGGGGTCCAGGTGTGTGAATACAGAGTCGAGCTCCTCTCGTAGCCGTTTTACCTGCTTCTTCTGTGGCTGGAGAAGGAGAGCCTGGAAACTGACTGGCAGGCCATACCTGGCCCACAACACAAACGTCACATATAAAAATATTTATGGATAAATATAAATATAAGTATGCCTATGACATGAGTGCTGATCATAAATTTTACCTGAGGACTGACTCAACAAATACTCTGAGGGCCTTAATATGGATCCAGGCAACAAACGCTTCATTAAAATTCACCTTCAGCCAGCGCACAAATATTCCCTGGTGATGGAAACAATTTTGATATCACTTTTAAAATAAATAAATAAATAAATAAATAAATAAATAGAAAACTTTGTAGATTACGCACATACACTCACTGGCCACTTCAATAGGAACATATGTATCCCTGCTCATTCATGCAATTATCCAATCAGAAAATTATGTGCAGTGAATAAAAACATGCAGATACATAAAGAGCTTGAGTATTTTCAGAAACTGCTGATCTCCTAGGATTTTATTCTTGCACAACAATCTATAGTTACACAGAATTTGTTTGAACAATAAAAAAAAAACACCAGTGAATGACAGTTCTACGTGCTGAAATGCCTTATTGTTGAGAGTGGTCAGAAGTGAATGGCCAGACTCGTTTGAGCTGACAGGAACTCTACAGTAAAAGAAACACCCTGTACAGCCTTGGTGAGCAGAAAAGCATGTCAGAAAGCACAACATGGCAACCCTTGAGGCAGAAGGGCTACAACAGCAGAACACCACATTAGATTCCTCTCCTGTCAGAGAAGAACAGGACATTGAGGCGACATTGGGCACAGGCTCATTGAAACTAGGCAGTTTAAGACTGGAAAAAATACCTGTTGATGTTTCTCCAATCTTCTATGAGCCAGTGTGCTCTTCTACTGTTTTTGACCATCTGACTCAATAGCTGCGTTTACATAGACAACAATAAACCACTCTTAACCTGATTAAGACCATACTTTGATTAAGAAACTACCATGTAAACAGCAATTTTTACGTACCTTAATCTATTTAAGGTCCTACTCGAATGAAAAACTCTAATCGAATTAAGACAGGTGGAGTACTCCTGTTTTAGTCGCATTATGGACTAAGGTATGTAAAAATTGCTGTTTACATGGTAGTTTCTTAATCAAAGTATGGTCTTAATCGGGTTAAGAGTGAATTATTGTTGTCCATGTAAACGCAGATAATGTTTGGTATGTTGCACCTTCTGAAATGGTTTTCTGTTCACCACGGTTGTAAGGAGTGGTTATTTCAGTTACCCTAGACTTCCTGTCAACTCGAATGAGACCTCGTTCACCAACAAGGCGTTTCCACCCGCAAAACTGACTCTCACTGGATGTATTTTGTTTTTGCACACATCTGTATCTACAGACTTTTATTCATGCAAATCCCAGGAGATTTTCTGAAAGACTCAGACCAGCTCATCTGACACCAACAACTACACCAAGATCAAAGTAACTGAGATCACATTTTTCCACATTCTGATGTTTGATGTAAACATGAACTGAAGGTCTTGACCTGTCCATTGTCCATTTTGTCCATTGTGCTGCTGCCACATGAGTGACCAGTGAGTGTATATCCTGTAGCAGTATATAATATTTACAAGTGTTACTCACATACTGTTCTTGCTTATCAATGCTGAGGCGGCTCATCTCCTGTTGTTGCCACTCTGCTTCCTCTAAGTTGAAGTCTCGTACTGCAAATCTACTGGGGACCACAAACTGTTTGAAGTTTTAATAATACTTTTACCTCAAAAGTGTGTATGATCAGGTGCGGTCACTTACTTGTGCCTTTTGACATTGGCTTTGAATTCATTGACAGCATTCTTGAAGAGTGTCACTGTGAAAATCCCAGCATCCTCGTCCTCCAGCAACTTCCTATGACACATGATGAAGACGTTTTAATGATGTATCATCAGTATGTAGGACAAGGTATGGACTAAGGTATCATTTTTATTTTCATTTTATTTTATTCTTTTACCATATTTAAAGTCAATATCATTGCTATTCATTGCTGTTGCAACAAACCAACAAACGTCTGATTTTCTGAGGCCAACTGCTTAATGAGGATGAAGTAAAACAGGCTAATTAGAGCCACTGAGATGGATATCAGTCAGCAGACTGAGGTGAGATGCTTGCTTTCCATCAGTAACTTTACACTAGGGTGAACTTGACCTGCTGACCCACGGCTAGAGCTGTACTGCAGTCATGCCTGGCTGATTAGTTAGCTGAGCTAAGAATAAACAGGAATAAATAACAGGAAATAACCTGCTGGAGCGAGGAACCACAAACTGGGACATGGATTCATAGGTGTTTTCCCACTGCCTAATGCATGTCCTGTAAAAAAAAAACAAGTGTTTCAAGTTCAAATTCAAATTAATATTTTATTGGTCACACACACTAGCATACTAGTAGAAAAAATATATAAACTATAAAATATAAGGGATATAAAGGATAGATGGCAGAAAAAGTATGGATTATATGTGGAATTAAGTGCAGATACAGTACCCTCCACTAATATTGGCACCCTTGGTAAATATGAACAAAGCAAGCTGTGAAAAATTGTCATTATTGTTTAACCCGTTGATCGTTTGTTAAACAAAAATTCACAAAAATACTCTAGTCTCATGGATATCAGACAATTGCAAACACAACACAGGTTTATCCAAAAAAATCTTTGTTAAATATATGTGCTTCAATTATTGGCACCCCTATGAAATCATATGAGAAAAATATATTTGAAGTATATTCCCATTGACACCTAAGTGACTAGGAACAGGAAAATGTTCAATCATGACTTCCTGTTTCAGAGAAGTATAAATATGAGGTAACACATAGGCCAATTTCTCATAGTCATTCATAACAATGGGTAAGACCAAGGAATAAAGCTGTGATGTGCAGCAAAAGGTTGTCGAGCTTCACAAAATAGGAAGTGTCTATAAGGAAATAGCACAAACATTGTAAATGTCAATTTCCACCATCAGGGCAATAAATAAGAAGTTCCAGTCAATTGGAAATGTTATGAATCAACCTGGAATTGGACGTGTGTCTATATTGTCTCAACACACTGTGAAGAGGATGATTCAAGTGGCCATAAAATCTCCAAGGATCACAGCTGGAGAATTACAGATGTTAGTTGTGTCTTGGGGTCAGAAACTCTCTAAAACTACAATCCAAAGTCACCTACATCACCACAAAAATACAGCTTTTTGGCAATAAACACCAGAGGTGGATTTGGTGCACACAGAGAGATAGCCATATGGAAAAGTACCTCATGCCCACTATTAAATATAGTGGTGGCTCTTTAATGTTTTCGGGCTGTTTTTCTGACAGAGGACCTGGACATATTGTTAGGATACATGGCATCAACAGATATTAAATGAAACCTGACTGTCTCTGACAGAAAGCTTCAAATGGGCCGTGGTTGGATCTTCCAGCAGGACAATGATCCAAAACATACATCAAAATTAACACAAAAATGGTTTACTGACCACAGAATCAAGGTCCTGCCATGGCCATCCCAATCCCCTGACCTGAACCCCATAGAAAACCTGTGGGGTGAACTGAAGCGAGAGTCCACCAGTGTGAACCTCGAAATTAAAAGGATGTGGAGAGATTCTGTATGGAGGAATGTTCTCAGATCCCTTGCCATGTATTCTCCAACCTTATCAGGTATTATAGGAGAAGACTCAGAGCTTATCTTGTTGAAGGGAGGTAGCACAGGGAGCATCGGGCACAAGGCGGGGTACACCCTGGACAGGGTGCCAGTCCATCGCAGGGCGCAATCACATACACCACAATCACATACACACACTATGGACACTTTAGACACGCCAATCAGCCTACTATGCATGTCTTTGGACTGGGGGAGGAAACCGGAGTACCCGGAGGAAACCCCAGACACACGGGGAGAACATGCAAACTCTGCACACACATGGCCCCGACGGGACTCGAACCTTGGACCCTGGAGGTGTGAGGCGAACGTGCTAACCACTAAGCCACCGTGCGCCCTATATATATATATATATATATATATATAAAAACCTGTGTTTTGTTTGCAATTGTTTTATATCCATGAGAGCAGACATCTTTTTTTAACAAAAAAATCAAAAGGTTAAACAATAAAGACAATTTTTCACAACCTTCTTTGTTCATATTTACCAAGGGTGCAATATTAGTGGAGGGCACTGTATGTGCAATACAATGCTGCACAACATTAAGCTGATTGCAGTGAAATAGTTAACATATACTTAATAACAAATATTTATAAATATGGGATAATACAACCGGAATGTAGGGGGTTGTGTTTAATCAACAAACAGCTGTAATTACAGTACAATATTCATAGATTAAACAAAATGGGTCAGATGCTCTATTTGCTAAATAGTAATTATTGACTGTGGGCTAAACACTACTAAGCACTAACACACACTAACCTGGGCACCACAACCACTAAAGTGGTGAGATACTCAGAGTTGAGGATCAAGTCCTCTTTTTTCACAATGCCAGTCAAAGCTCTGGTGTGCAGACTTCCCCTGAAGAGTGACAACAATATCGACAGATATACAGTGGTTGTCATCCTATTATTAGATTAGATTGTATTATATCATATTTAACAGAAAATAAAAGTGTGAGTCCTATAAATAAAAACTGCTCCTAGCAAATTCAGTTAATACTGAATACTCAATATTCACTTTATTTAAATTTTCTGTGCAGTTTACTTTTACTTTTCTCACATTCAGGCAGGTAAAGTGCTGATAACCATTAATAACTCACAATATGTTCTCCAAACAAACATTTAAATATATAAAATAATATAAATGAATACAAAACTGCATAAAACACACTAAAAACGAACTAAAGTGAATTATTATTCAATATATTTGAATATTATTAAATATATTTGATCAAAATATTATAAAGTATCGTTGGAGTTTACACCACAGCACTGGTCCAAACGTATTGATTTGTTTTCTATAACAGAATGACTCTGACAATAGTACTGATTCAAATCACAGATTTATATCAATGTGCTGGTTTTAATAGTTTCTATGGTAACATCAAATTCACAGGGACTTGTATAAACATCTAAGACTATAATCTATATTGTGTTGTGTGTTCTGAGTTGCTTTTCTGATCACCACTATTGTAAAGAGTGGTTATTTGAGTTACCACAGTCTTTCTGTCAGGTTGAATCAATAAGATGATTGTGGATGTGTTTTGTTTTGTTTTGTTTTGGGGTTTATTGTTCCATTTTGTACAAACATAGACTTTTGTCTATGAAAAACCCAGGGGATCAGTGTCTGAAATACCTCAAACAAACAATCTGGCACGAACAATCATGTCAATCCATCCATCCCTCCATCTTCTATACCGCGTAGCCTTTCTTTAGGGTCACGGGGAACCTGGATCCTATCCCAGGTAGCATGGGGCACAAGGCGGGGTACACCTTGGACAGGGTGCCAATCCAGCACAGGGAACAATCACATACACATTCACACACCCATTCATACACTACGGACACTTTAGAAACACCAATCAGCCTACCATGCATGTCTTTGGACTGGGGGAGGAAACCGGAGTACCCGGAGGAAACCTCGCAGCACGGGGAGAACATGCAAATTCAAACACACACAGAGAATCGAACCCCGACCCTGGAGATGTGAGGCGAACATGCTAACCACTAAGCCACCGTGCACCAATCTTTAAATCATGAAATCATCAGGACATAGTATAATGTCATTCTTTAATGAATAAAAACATAATTGTTGGCAAATTGCTGTGTTATCAGAGCAATAAACCATTTCAGGACATGATGTCATTAGGAAAATAATCAACTTCATGGTGGTAATAGGAACACCAGGTTGCAACACATGACCCTGTCCTTAATTATTTTTCTAAAACAGTACACCTCGTCATGTTTTATTCCCTACTCTAAGAGAACTTACTCGTTTTTTTGCTCAAGGGCTCGCAGACTGAGTTTCACATCACTGTATGCAGCATTACGAGACTTCAGCTCCGTCTCGACCTGGGCCACTTGCTGACACACACACATGCAGCCACCAACACAGATACGCACACATGAATATTAATATGCTAAAGAGCTGTTCTCATAACGTTTGCCATGTGAGGTCTGTGTGGGATGTATACCTTGAAGATAAGATCAGTTAGTGTTTTAAGTGGCAGGGCAGTAGAATATTTGGCTCTGTCCCACTGGAACTTGGTCATATATGTAGTCAAATCCACTGAAATATCAGACACAATGTTATATGTGAAACAAATAATATCTGCACTGCGTAGAAATGGAGAAAAAACGAAGGCTTTTTGATGTACGCCACAATTGTTTAAAAAGTATTAAAAACACACCGTGCTAGTTAGCAGTTAGTCCTGACACCTCCATGTTATTCTGTATATACAACAATATAAATGTACAAGCTTGAAAAACACGTTAACATACCCCACAAGGCTTGGAAATACATTTTCAGTGGCGACTGTAGAACTTTACGATGTGTCTTTTGCTCTGGTAAAAAATTTTGAAATGTGAATATAATAATAATAATAATAATAATAATAATAATAATAATAATAATAATAATAATAATAATAATAATAATAATTTCAAAAGAAATCAATCATGTATAACATAATACACACCTCTTCTGTGAGCACTTAACTAACCCCAACCTCCCTACCCCCACATTATTAATAAATAAATAAAATAAAATACATTACTCTGGCTCTTACACCACTACTCTGTGCACTTTGCTGCTGTAGAAATCAATAATCAATCTTGTGTGGTAACACACTTGTATTGTTGATACATCGTTTTGCTTGTATTTCCTCATTTCTAAGTTGCTTTGGATAAAAGCGTCTGCTAAATGAATAAATGTAAATGTAATATGATTTCTATGTGAATTCTTATTGACATCTATCCTTATACTCAAGTGACACAATAACTATGCTATGATATATACAGGTAATAGGATCTGTGGGCTGGCCAAGCTGAGAAGAGTGGAAACTGCCACCTGCTGTGTCTGCTCTTAGCTAATGATCTCGTCCTGCTGAATATTCTCAATAGCTTAGCACTAAGAGCTGAAAGTGACCGTACGTACCATACACCGATATTCCTCCATTAGCCAGATCATTCTCCATGAGCTTGTCACTGGATTGTTCCATGAGCTCTGCCATACACTGAGTCGTTTTCCGCATTACACTGTAAATGAGAAACAAAGAGTCTGAGTGTCTTATGTTGATGTTTAAAGCAAGCATTTATAGATGTAATTCATAAATAATTAGTGCATGGCAAACATTTTATTTACCTTAAGTGTTTACATGGTTAGAAAAAAAAAACACCAAAAAAACACCAATATCAAGTCCTGGTACGTTTAGGATCAACGGCTTTGTTTTTGTAAACTTCAGGTTCTAAAATTGTGCCTAAAATGATTAGTGCTGTCCAGGACTTGATTGTGACTGAGGTAAAGAGGACTCTGGGTGTGAAATGGAGAAAAGAAGGAAAAACCCAGAGCTCAGTTTCCACAACACCAGGACGCACGGAACAATGTGAAGTAGGACCTGAAACAAGAGCCTGCAGGATTGAGTGTCTCTGCTAACGATAATTGCGATACAGTTGCTTGTGAGGTTTCCCACAGACAACACAAGGAGGCCAGATGGATGTGTATGAGGAATGAAATAACCTACAGAATAACCTCTGGATTACCCACAGCTGTTTTAAGATATATGTATTAATGAACCAGGATGAACCTGAGATTGGATTTCCTAAATGAAAACAAAAAAAAATGACATGCTAGCTTGTGGAAAACAACAGCAGTTATTATTTAACAATAATAAAAACATTAAATCTGGATTTGTAGAATTTGCTTACCCTTCTGTGTAGGAGTCCAGTCTGGAGAGGTCATCAGACACACTAAGCAACACATCCAGTGTGCCTACCTGGTAAAACCAGAGTTCATAGTGTGTTTAGATGTTTAGTATGTCTGCTCCATGTATAAGGAGCTTTAACAGTAACCTATCTGTGAACATTGTGCCTAAGGTTGACCATAATCAATATACAGTTACATCTAAGTGTAACAAGGTAGATTCAGTTTCAAAAATTCAGAGACAGAAACTGAGAGTATCCTCATATGAAATACAATTCATATCAAACACAACAATCCAGCATAAATTGTTGAACAGCATGCTACAAAGGTAAAATAAAAATCTAAATAAATATCTTAAATTAATATCTGCTAAAATCTCATATTTGTCAGCCTATTCTAAAAGACAGAAACATGAGCGAGACAACACAATACTCTTGACCTCTAAAATACGTTATGCACTTGTGACCATGAGCTGAACATGTTGTCTGCATGTACATACACGAGTGCTCAACTGAAATATATTTCAATTAATTTCTTTGTCTTTGACAAAGAATGAATTCTGACATGCTCAAGTCCTCTCTCTCTCTCTCTCTCTCTCTCTCTGCTCTCTCTCTCTCTCTTGCTCTCTCTCTCTCTCTCTCTCTGTCTGTCTCTCTCTCTCTTGCTCTCTCTCTCTATCTCTCTCTCTCTCTCTCTCTCTCAGTCTGGCCATTATACAAATTCCACTTCTCCTTACCTTCAGATCTGGAATGTGGAATCTGAAGTAGCTTCCCAGGCTGGCTTTGACTGTGGCCCTTTTAAGTTTCTCCAAAGCTTGTGAACTGACTTTGTCCAGGGGAACTGAAATCAGCCAGAACTCTGCCATGCCTTCCTCGCCCACTTTCCAAATGTGGGCCTTCTTCACACTTCAAAAGCTGTGATAAGAGACGTTCATTACAACCACTGAAAGTAATTTACAATGTACGCCTTGCTAAGAAACTTATCGGCTTTACAAAGGCATTGTAAGATTATATGTCACCTCTAATTTCAACTGACTTTTTTCAAGATTGAAAAATATAATATCCTAACAAATGTAATTAACCCTCAATGAGTCAATAACATGCTCTTATTTCTTACTTAGCAATGCTATAGCATTTTAGTAACCATATTTGAGCAAATTTTAGCATGGATTCTAGCATAAGGTCAGCCTAAAACTTACTTTGAAGCTTGTATTTATTAAAAATATAAATGTGTCCTTTTCATTTATTATATATAACAATACAAACATATATATATATATATATATATATAATTTATATTAATACAAATGCTCAAGCTTCAGCTTGTTTATGCCTTAAATAATCCCAATATGTAAAAAGTTAGACCATTGGTAATGCTTTCAATATTCCCTAATGTATGGCCGATCAATATTATACGCTATAGTTTTCTTCGACACTATAACTAGCAGACAGATTGCATCACAGCCTAAAGAACAAAAGAAAATATATGTATACTCTCATGGAAGGGATTAGTGTCTGGTCTTTGAAGCAACAGCAATGGACAGTCGCCAGTTTATTATACACAGTACGGTTAACAAGTTCAGCAGGTAGTTTAAATAAAAAATTCATGATTCAAGACTGAAAATTTCCATGACATCTTCAATGACATTTTAAAATAATAATTCCCTAGATAATAAGAATTTCTATGTGGCATGATTCACTGCATGCAGGTCTGGCTTACAACTTGTGTATGTGTATGGTACTTTTATATTTTTTACAAAGTGAAAACCAAACAAATTTCAAAACAGGAATTAAATCACATAGGGTTTAGAGAAATGTAGATGAGTAATACATCTTCCTACCTTACAGTCAAGGTGTCCATAATTAGGTTTGATCCATATGTAGTTTTAGTGCATTAGTGTCCTGTCCATGACAGACTGTGCTCAGGTAGAGCAGCTCCACACACACATCACTGCACAGGAGAATCCTCTCACTTGTCACACAATCTGTCATCACTGGAGAGGACCAGGTAGGTTCGGCTGACGTCATTTCCTTATTAATGACGAAACACTCCAGCCTACATGATTCCTCTTGGCATGTGTTTTCCTCAGTTTTTTCATGTTTTTTTTTCTTCTGCATCATGTTATATTGAAAGAGTGAAAACAACATTTCATATTAAATTTCAGTCACTACACTTAGACTCTAAGTGGTGTCAGACGTACGGCCCGCGGGCCAAAACCGGCCTGCTAGGGGGTTCAAACCGGCCCGCAGGATGAATTTTGAAAGTGGAAAAAAATACATATAAAGACACGAACTAGAAATTTTTAATAAACTGCTATTCCCAAATTATCCGCTAGAGGCGCACTGTTTTAGTCATGGTAGCATGTACAGCGCCTTCTGCTGCTTCTTTATTACGGTGTAGTCTAACCCAGTGGTTTTCAAAGTGGGGGCCTCAATAATTTGGTGTGAAAAATAAATAAACATTTTTTAAATGTATTTATTTATATATATCCAAATGTAATGTTAAGATGTATTTATTAATAAAACGGGGGACATGTCTTCAGAAGTCTGTATTTGTAATGTGTTTTAAAGACCTCTTGCAAAAGGGGGCCTCGGTCAAATGTTAATGCCATTTGGGGGGCCTTGCCCTGGAAAGGTTTGGGAACCCCTGGTCCAACCTATTTTCTACTCGCCCCCACACCCTCATTAACCATAATGTCTTTGTCAAAAAAGAGAGAAGTGGATACTCTATAAATTGTAAATACACTTTTCTCCTTTTTTGACAGAGGACCAAAAAAGACCAAGTTTCAGGAGCAAAAACATGACTAACTCCTTTAAAATGCTGCTTCATTGCACTTGTGAAAATGAATCCTTGCTGTAGTAATAGTTATAAAAATAAATAAATAAAAAATTGGTGGAATCCTATTGTTCATTCACTGCCATACATTTTAAAGTATCTATATTTTCTATATTTTTTCTATATATCATCTATATTTTTCAGTTCCAAACACCTGTGAATTCAACTTTTTTGCATTTGTACAAACACTGTGAGCAGTTATACTGCACACATGTAAATGATAATCAGAAGCAAATTACACGTGTCTTAAGAAATCTGAGGTTGTTCATGATATGTTTTGTAAAATATTACAAAATATATTACATATATTACATTAAATATTAAGATTTTCCTTATTGTCACGGTTTCCCCTGGTGGCCAGGTGTGGCACTGCACCTTCTGGTGGCTACCCGCCGGCACTGCACCTTGGCCGGTTATGGCGCCATCTGGTGGCTGAACTCTGGCAATGACTGTTCCTAGCACCGGGACTGTGTTTACGTTGTGTGTGTGTGTGTGTCTTGTGCCGGTGGACTCCATGTCCCAGCAGCCATTGCCCCCTTGATGTCACATGGGTTTACTATTGGTCACATGTATTCTTGCACCTGCTTCTTGTTGTGTTAATGAGCACTGGTGTGGGTATATATGGTCCTGGTTTTGCACTTAGTCGTTGTCTTTCGTTGTTTAGACTCACGTCTCTGTGTCACGGTGTTTGTTTCCTGCTCTCGAGTGTAGGTATCTTAGTGTCTTTGTTTTGTTCTGTATTTCAATAAATGTTCATACTCCAGTCTGCGCCTGCTTCCACCGCAACCCCACAAGCGTGATACTTATGCACTTGTACTTCTTTGCACGAAAATAAAGGGAAATTGTTATTTATAGATAATTATGCTATAATTGTACTGGCCAGGCCCACTTGACATCTAATTGGGCTGTAAGTGGCCCCTGAACTAAAATGAGTCTGACTCCCAAATTTGTCAAATTGGACAAACTTTAGAGTCATTAAACTCTGCTGGCGCAAGGACGGTTGCAACAGTCGCCTTAAACGTATCCACGTTCTGTCTTTTTATTTCCAGTTGTCTGCTGTGGTTGACGGTCAACATTTTACACCGCATAGATTACCACAATGTTTCTAACAATCCAACGACTATTCAGTATCTTCATAATATCCATCCATTCTGACGGTTTCTTCAAAGCTTACATGAGTCATTCATTTATTCCCTTATTCCTGTACCTATATATTTATGAATTTATATCAATAAAGCGATAGATAGATAGATAGATAGATAGATAGATAGATAGATAGATAGATAGATAAAACAAAATGTTATACAAAAATAACATAGCTTACATGAGTCATTCATTTATTTATAATTTATATATAATTTATAATATATTTATATATAATTATATATATATAATTATAATTATATTATTAATTATATTATATAATTATATATAATTATATATATATATTTATATATAATTTATAATTTATATCAATAAAGCGATAGATAGATAGATAGATAGATAGATAGATAGATAGATAGATAGATAGATAGATAGATAAAACAAAATGTTATACAAAAATAGCATTTGCACATCGTTTTGAAAACCAGAACAAATAATGAAACCCCTCTGTGGCGTCTGTAAGCGGTATAGGAACCTATGCGTTAGTGCTAAGTTTCCACACGGACTTTATTTAGTGAACACACCAGCGCTTGTTGTGGTTCCAAACGTGGGTTTATAACCGGGAAGATTTTCTGTTTAAATCATTCTTCATATGTGTAAAAAGATTATCTGACCACTGTAAAAATGCAGGTGTCCAGTGTAAATAATATAAAGATATATAATTTGAGCCATGGGAAGTCTCTGCCAGAGGTAAGGGAACTCTTTCTTTCGGATAGTTATGCTGCTGTCTATTAAACATTACCCGGGAAGTTAAATGCGTTTTCACTGTAAGCATTAATAACCATATAAGGTCTTTGGTCTAGTCTAATAGAGTTTTTTCCCTTTAGTTTTAGACCGAAATAGTTTGTGTAATTGATGTTTTATTTCACATTGGCTGCTGATCAAGTGATCTCAGTGCTGATTGTATTGAATGGTTAACGTTACACCGTTTCTGCAGTGGTTATCAGACAGAAAGAAGAGAGCTTTACAGAAGAAAGATGTTGGTGAGTGTTGGTTCATGTCCGTTTGCATGATTCCGGTTTGTTGTATTCGCTTTTTCATCTCTCTTGTGTCTCCTCTACAGATGTTCAGAGGAGGATTGAACTCATTCAGGATTTTGAGATGCCCACTGTGTGCACCTCTCTCAAAGTGTCACGTGACGGACAGTATATTTTAGCTGCAGGTTTGTTCACCAGGAGGCTTGCTCATGAGCTGCATGTATGCCAATACAGTGTAACACTTTATACTAATTAGTACACCAGTATGTGCTGTTGATATTCAATTCAGTTTGATTTGTATAGCGCTTTTAACAGTGGACATTGCCACAAAGCAGCTTTACAGAAATATATATTACATTTACATTACATTTATTCATTTAGCAGACGCTTTTATCCAAAGCGACTTACAAATGAGAGCACACTCA